>CAUYRH010009863.1:0-16416 GCA_963574655.1 Perodicticus potto | reverse complement strand
AATAATTTGAAAAAGAATATTAACGAAGGAATGCTTACCTCATTATATGTTAAAGCGCTTTATAGAAAGTACCTGGTCTCCATCACAAGAATGGAGAAGCATGAATCCCATATACTCAATTTTGATATGAGGACAATTAATGACAATTAATGACATGGTGGAGGTGAGGGGAGGGGAGAGCAGAGAGAGAAAGAATGAGGGAGGGGTGGGGAAAGGAAGAGCAGAGAGAGGGAAGGAGCGAGGGGGGTGGGGTCTTGGTGTGTGCCGCACCTTTTGGGGGCAAAACACGATTGTAAGAGGGACTTTACCTAACAAATACCATCAGTGTAACCTGGTTTCTTGCACCCTCAATGAATCCCCAACAACAACAACAACAACAAAAGAAAGTACCTGGTCTCATTTGGGGAACCTCAAAAGAGATTTATCTTACTCGTTTATCTTACTACCCAGGGTTAGGCAAAGATAATAAGTGTTTGAGCGACTATGTGGTTGAAATAGGTGTGTATCTTTCACTTTGGTGACATCTGGATTAGGGAAAGTGAACCACAGGCGGCTTCTGGCTGGGCTGAGGTTTTTTCCTCCACAAGGGTCAGATTTATTCCGACACAATTCTGTGTGGGTGTCTCACCGTCCTTTAGGGTGGTCCCTACTGATTCCCTGAAAGTGACATGGAGCTTTTAATATTTATAAAGAGACTCAGTATCTTCCCATTAGTGCCTTTTTTATAATGCTAGCATGTTCAGATTGGTTCCAGGAGCAGATGGATCCTGAGAGCATTTAAATGACAGAAAAATAAGTGTCTTATTGATACCTAGAGCAACAGACAGACTCAGTGAATCACTGGAGCTGCTTCCCTAGCACCCTCTATACTTTCTTGCTTCTCGTTTTCATATTAACTGGAATAATTTCTTCTAAAATATAATAGGATGGAAGATGAGAGAGGAAAAATTGACTTTATTGATGTAAGGGGAAACAATCCCCGCCCCTCCACCCCCCTTGGAAGAATTAGGTAGCCTTTTAATTTAAAGTTCCAGTAGATGAATTATGTTGGTATTTCCCCAGGGTGACTTTGATTGGAATTTCCACCCAGCCTGAGATCGCATTTTTCACAGCTCTGCACCTGCAGGCTCCCTGGTCTCTCCTCACTTTCTATCCCATTGTGCTGGTGAGGTCCAGGCCTCCGAGCTCCAATCAGGGCTGCAGATGAGGAGAGCTAAGTAGCCCTGGACAGGGATGACACAGCGCTGTGACTTCAGTTGTAAGATATTAATGTAGCTAGACACACGCTTGGTGCAAAGCTTATTTTTAGAGCGATCCGTACCATCTTTGTGACACCAGATCTTCACCCTTCTGGGCCCCCCTCCACCCCAACCTCATTTTCAGGCTTTGCAGGTAATGCTGGGCTGGCTCCTTCCCGTCTTTCCCGCTGTATGCTTTTAGGTGTATATGAGAGTGCGTGTTTATTTATTTCACACATCTCTTCTGAGTGTGGCTATCATCCCATCTTCCCATAGCACTGATTATTTCCAAATTTACATCTTCTACTCTGACCTCCCACCGTTTCAGACCTGAAGACCCTGCTGCTGCCTGTGGAACATCCCTCCTCTCCTGTGGGTGTCCTTCCAAAGCAAAACTTGTTCGTTTGTGGTTCCCTAACCTCCCCTGTGGTCTATCTCAGGGAAACCCCCCCAACTGGGATTGTAAGCCAGAGACCTTGGAATCATCCTAAAATCCTCTCTCTACCTAATCTCTTCTATCTATGGCACAATAACCTGATTATTAGACCTGACCAATAGTTCTCAATCCCATCCTGCTTTGTCATCTGTATTGCCACCAGCTTCATCCAGAGACCCTTATAATGTCTTGCCTGGAATATACTAACAGCCACCTCACTGACCTTCTAGTTCTTGTCATTTGTCCTTTCAACTTAATACCAATCTTGCTTTCAGGATGGTCTCCCTAAAATGCAAGTGATTATATCACAGCCCTGTTTGAAATCTTCCTTTGGTCCCAAAAGGCCCACCCTGGAGCATGCCAGGCACACCCCCTCCCCGAGCAGCCTCTCACCGACCTTCCGGGATGTTACTTCCACCACTTTGCATTCACAGCGTCCCTCCCTTCTGGACACACTGAATCACCAGCAGCCCTCCAGATCAGCTTTGATTTTTTTGTGCTTTTCACTTGCCCAAGTCTGCATTCAATGGAATGGCCTTGCTGCTGGATGTATCTAGTGAATCCCTATCACAGCCTCTCAGGAGCCTTCTCTGCCCTTCCAAGGTGCAGTGAGCTCTTTGTCCAGTAAGTAACACTCTGCTGTTCAGGTGTTGGCAGAGCCGGAGTGGGTATGTGTGCAGCCTGGCAGGAAGGCTCTGTGTCCTCTCTGCTGTCCGTCCTCCATGAGAACTGGGGTGGGGTGGTGTTTGGCTAAGTTAGAGGGGCCCCTGGGAGCTTATCTGGGGTAACATGACCTTGACGTTTGTGCATTACCCAAAGATGTGAATATTCTCGGCTTTTGCAGAAGATAGGGTACCAACGTACACCATACACTTACGGCTCCACCATCACGCGAGCTGATTCCAAAAGTGAATTCAATTTTATTTTGGGGTACGTTGCATATTTTGAGAGGGAACAGTGGCCATTTCCTGGTCTTCATGCTGGGGTCAAAGACACCAAGTCAGGGGTTTCCTGATCTCGACCTTGACACATCTATTGTAACACTTGCCCTGTTGTGTTATCATTTTGCCTGCATTAATTGAGAATACGGGCCCTCCCAAACTAGCTTTTATTATCCCCAAAGCCTAGGCACACTGCTTGCCTGGACAGGATGCTCCGTAAGGCTTGTCTTATATAACTATAATAAGTTAATATGGTTTCTCTCTTATCCCAACATCCACAGCCTTCACTACGTTGCTCTTATATCAAAGCGGCCCTGAGGTTAGAACCGCAAGTATTTCTCCTGAATTTTCAATACCTACACATTCCTTGGGCATCATTTCATCATAACTCGTCTTCTAAGAGACATTTGAGAAGATGACAGACCCCGCGTGCATTGAGCACGAATGAGAATTTTGTGGCCACTAAACTAGCCGATGTAGTTACAAGCGAAAGCCACCAGATGGCTTAAGGCAATGAATTTATTTCCAATCTTTAGTTTAGAAATCTGGGATAAAAAAAGCAATGATGGGAGAGGAATTAGAAGGCTCTCCTTAGTGAACCCTAAATAACTAACAAATCCCACTGATCAATACGTGTATCACCTGGATTCAGCAGTGGGATGGTAGAGGTTTTGCAACCTTTGAAGGAAAACATTACATGGTGTATTAGCCTTGTACCTATTCTGTAATAACTATTGAAATTCAATTCAATCTCACAATTATTTGTTGAGTTAAATTAAACCTTATGAGAGACTTATGGAAGCTCATGCCACGTGAAGCAAGGCTTACTAAACATGGAAAAATGTGGGAGATATTTGAAGTAAAGATTGCTTTGTTTTCTCTTTCTGTACATGAGTGCTGCTTACTGTCTCAAGGAGAAATGCTGTGAACAAATAATTATGACCTAGAAAATTTCTGCATATTTTCTGTGCGCGGAATGGGTGATAAAAAACATAGTAAAGCAAAAGCAAAAACCTAAAGAACTACGGTAGTTACAAATCAAAACATATTTTATATGGCATTTGCATATTAAAATCAGAGTTAAAACTATTAGATTAGCTTAAAAGATTTTAATTGAGGTAATTTAAAAACAAATCCATGTACAAAAAGGTCTGGAAGGGCTCGGCGCCTGTGGCTCAAGTGGCTAAGGCGTCAGCCATGTACACCTGAGCTGGCAGGTTCGAATCCAGCCCGGGCTGCCAAACAACGATGGCTGCAACCAAAAAAAGAAATGGCCGGGCGTTGTGGCGGGCGCCTGTAGTCCCAGCTACTTGGGAGACAGAGGCAGGAGACTCGCTTGAGCCTAGGAATTGGAGGTTGCTGTGAGCTGTGATGCCACAGCACTCTATCCAGGGTGACAGCTTGAGGCTCTGTCTCAAAAAAAAAAAAAAAAAAAAGGTCTGGAAGGATAAATACCATTGGTATGCAACTGCGGGTACACGTGTCTTTTGATAAAATGACTTTTGTGGTTTTTTTTTTTTTTTTGCAGTTTTTGGCCAGGGTCGGGTTTGAATCCACCATCTCCGGTATATGGGGCTGGTGCTCTACTCCAGGCACCGCCCCAAAATGACTTCTTGTCCTTTGCATAGGTACCTAGTAGTGGGATTGCTGGATCGAATGGTAGGTCTACTTTTAGTTCTCTGGGGACTCTCCATATCTTTGTTTTTGAGGTATTTTTTCCATACCTATTAGTACAACTGTACTAATTTTCTTTTTTTTTTTTTTGAAACAAGAATCTCACTTTGTCATTCTTGGTAGAGTGCCATGGCATCACAGCTCACAGCAACCTCAAACTCTTGGGCTCAAGTGATTCTCTTGCCTCAGCCTCCTGAGAAGCTGGGACTACAGGCACCCGCCACAATGCCCAGCTATTTTTTGTTGCAGTTTGGCCGGGGCTGGGTTTGAACCTGCCACCCTTGGTATGCGGGGCTGGCGCCCTACCCACTGAGCCACAGGCACCACCCTATGACCTGGGTTTTCAAAGATAATGTTTTCCCTCCCTCAGTTTCTTTCTTTCTTTTCTTTTTCTTTTTTTTTAGCTGTGGCACATGGATGGTTTTATGAACGGAAATTAACTCATTAAATAACTTGGGACTGAAGTTTCTAAGTTTACAGAAAGCGTTAACTCATTAGGCTAATTTAATCAGTGCTGCATACCATCTACTGTTATCATGGAGATTAGAAATGGAGGCACCTCTTTCTGCTGTCCTCTGTCTTCACAATCTCCCCATCTATGTGGATGTTTGTAAGCATCTATCCCTAGGTTCATCCCAGGGTGGGAGTAAGGCTGTACACACACGGCCTTCCCTCTCATTCCTTGAATCATGTTCTTTACCCTATCTAGTGTCCCTGAGTGAGGTGGCCAGGGACACTGTGTGGTTCCGAAAGCTAAGATGGGACAAAGAGATGGAGCTGTAGGAAAAAGAGCAAAAGCTACGTGTTGAAGGCTAATCTCTACAAGAGGTAGTAACAGGTGGGTGAGGGAGGACGGGGGCTCATGCTTATGGAATGTCCGGTGCCATCCTGTATACACCTCCGTGATTCCCACACTTGGCAGAATTTGGCCAAATGTTTTGGAAACGAGCACAAATTGTTCAATTTCTATTTTTGCCAAATAAGGAATACAGGTTGTTCCTTCCCTCATCTGAGGCTATCCGCCTATTTTGGAACATTCTTGTAAAACCAAAATCTCACATATATAACTTCCAAGTCACTCATCTGGCTCCAATCGCCTCACGTTTAGTTTGAAAATTCGTCCCAGGAACATATGTTATCTCAGAATCTGAGAAACGAGAATGATCCGAGGGCACCATTGAGCTCACCTGCGCTACGTTAATGGTGATAATTTGTGCCTCGCTCCCTCATTTTCCCTCCTGCAAAATGGGTTTAAAATATGCAGCATTTACGTGTTTGTGTATTTGTATACGTGTAACGTGAAACTGAGCACATCTTCCCATTCCACGCCGAGACCTGTGCTTAGTTTTCAGGTTGGATCAACAGGCAGGAACCTTTTGATGTTTGTCATTTTAAAGGCTCCGATGGAAAGCGACATACATCTCCCGGCTGTGCTCGGAGCAGGTCCTCCCGTGTCCTCCTGGGCGTACTGAAGCACTGCTCAGGCGGCGGCGAAGCGGGACCAACCTCCAGCTCACACGCCGCACGGGCTCCGCACCACGTTTTTGGCCTCTGCCGCTTCACGTATCTGACACGGCAATTAGCGCGCTTGCTCCCGCCGGGAGAACTCTGTCCGGCGCGGCGAGGCTCAACTCGGCGGGCGCCTCGCTGGTCCGCGCACTCCCACGGGGCCAGGACACGCCCTCGGCGGCAGCCCGCTCGGTCCCGCGCGGCCGGCGCCCCTGCAGCGCCCGCTCGGCCCGGCCCGGACCCCGCCGGCGGCGGCTGCGCTCTCGGCCGCGCCTTCCGCCCCACCCCCGCACGCCCTCGGCCGGCGCCCGCACATGCTCTCGGCCTCCAGGAGGGCCCGCCAGCTCCTACAGTCTCCTTCCCGCCTCGAGGATGGGAGAGTCGGCATCAAGGATCGTCAGCCCCGAAGAGGCCCTGCCGGGGCGGGAGGAGCCCATCTCGGTAGTGGGTAAGGACGGGGCGCACGGGGGGCGCGCCGAGGGCGCGGGCGCCGTCAGTGCGCATGCGCGTCAGCCGCAGCGGCCGCGCGTTCCCGCTTGCCCGGAAGGAAGCGTCCGGCTGGCCGGGGGCGGGTCGGAGGCCTGGGCTGTGCGCAGGCGCCGGGGCTGGCGGGTGTCCGCGGCCCCGGGACGGGACTGGCGTCCTTTCTTTGTTTGATTTCTCACTTCCTACGGCAGAGCGTGTCGAGGGACCCTCGCCAGTGGGTGCAGCTCACCCCGTGGGCTGGCCGTCCGTCCTCTCTCTCGGGCTCCCCACCTGCCGCGCGAGTGCCGTGGGCCTTGTCTCGGGAAGTTCCGGAATGAGACCCGACCCGGAAAACCTCCGCTTTGAAATTGCGCCTGCGGCCGGAGTTGTGGCTGCAGGAATCCCCCGCAGCCTCCAGCGGTCCCCGCCTCGCCGGGGCTGCGGGCTGCGAGATCAGTCTGTAGCGGTGCCGTTTAGAGCCGTGCTCGCCAACGCCCAAGACTTCTCAGTCTTAGACCTATATTTTGGGAAAATACAATGAAAGTGGGACACTAGAAAAATGGTCACGTGCTTGGATGCCTCGTGAAGTTAGACCGTTAAAAAGTTTTCAAAAGTTTGCTCTCAATTTTTGTCGCAGGCAGCACGGGTGCCCCAGTAGGAGGACCATAGGTTAGAGCGCAGCACTCCTCTGCCCCCACCTCTCCCAGCACCGGCACCTGGGGTGCCCTCACCCCGGACTACTGAATCGGAGGCTGGGGGTGGAGCCCAGTAATCTGCTTTCAAAGCAGCCATTCCTGGTGATTTTGATGTAGGCTATAGTTTTTTAACCACTGTTCAGAGCTGTTGGACGATTAAGCGTTGTTTAATCTTTCACATAGGGCTCAATGCCAAAGCCATTTTAAAATTAACTAAGAATTCTATTTTTTCCCCTTAAACTATTGTATACGGAGGGTTTGTCATATCATAGAATACTTGGTATGGGAGTTAGAGAAGGTACAGGTTTTTTTGGACTAGAGGTAATTTGGAAACCATGTGACTTGTTTCTTAGGTAACAATTTCTACCCACAGTATCCCCCATCATTTCACCTCCAACTCATCTCCAGCCTTAGAAGTTTATTTTTGACTCAAATTCGGAGATTGAGTTTTGAAAAAAGGTCCAGATTATCTTTGAAAATGTGTCAGTATAACCGTATTGTCTAAAGCTATACATCTATCTTAAAAATTGTCTTTTAGCAATCTGGTATCTGTAAATGGACATTTAGAAGCAGTGCTTTCTAAATGCTGAACTTCCTTGGCTTGTACTATATGTAATTCCTTTGCACAAACTACCATGTCTTCTATATGTCCTCCATACACCAAAAAAACAAAGAACCCCACAACTCTTGATCATATTTCCAAACTGGTTCAAGATTGAGATTGACTAAATTTAGTTGGGCTTCATCTTAAGCAAAGTCTTTGAACCGATTTCCCAGGATATAAATGATACTTTTTGTAAAAGATTAACATTTCAGAAATGAACCAACAATTTCTTTTTCATATCCGCATGATTATTTTAACTGCAAAACCTCAGGACCTGGTTCCTTTCCAGGCTCTTCTGCCTTCTCATAGAGCTGTGTTTTTCATACACCGACACATCTCTGTATTGGGGCCAGTAAACTGCTTTTTTGCTTTGGTGTAGGGCCAAGCCTGTAGTACATGTCGTTATTGTTCATCTGTTATAACTTTTTTCACCCAAAGTATTTAAATTTTAGATTGTGGCTGTTTCAGTCTCCACTCCGGGATTATTTCTGTCTTGACAGGTTGCTGAAAGTTCAGATTCATCCCAGAAATGGCCTGTGTTTTCTCTTCTGTGAGTTTTGGTGGCTGTAAACTTGAAATTTACAGTCTTGATATTGCTGTTTAATAGTTCTTCAAGTCACTATATTACCTCTGTCTTTGTTGTTATGATATTTGCTCACTGAGTATCACCTTTTGACTTTAGAAGATAGGGTCTTTTGCTTGACCTAATGTGTGCATTATTACCCACTACTGTGAGTATTAAGGGTTATCATTTTAGCTTTTCTCCTACTGGTTTTGAATTCTTAAGGGAAATCTCACACTTTTATCTGTGGCCTAGTAATAGACTTTCATTTTGCAAGAAGGGAAGAGTCAAACTTTTAAAATGTTTAATTTCTCCCAGCCTACCTAAAATTGATCAAAACACCAGTAGGCCTACTTTGGCGATTGGTAAAAACTGACAGCGCCATGGACTGCCCCATTTGCTCTGTTGCTGTCTGGGTGGCTGATGATGGGACACACAGCAACATACCTGGCCTTCTATTTGGAGGTAGTGTCATTCTGCATCAGTGCCTGACTACGAAGCAATACTCCAAGAACTGGGACTGAGGAAAGGGTATATATGTTGAACTGCACTGGTAAACAATTGTTAAGAGATAGGCTAGAGGTGGAAGGCTTATAATTAAAACCTCAAAGGACCAGCTATGTTGTTAATCTGTGAGTTCATTATAGTAAGATCTGAAATCTTATTTCCAGTGATTAATAATTGTAGGAGCCCAGCTTTTATTTTATATGGAACCCTTTTATTTGCATATTGGAAACATTGCTAATCTGTGTTTTGGATTGAATCTTTTTACTAAGTTTAAATGGGATCAGGTAGTTTGGGGTTTGGAGATATTTAAAACAAATTTGACAAGTCTAATTCAATCTCCGCTTTCTTTCTTTTATATCCTTAGATGGTGTTCACTGTATTTCTTTGTTGCAATACTTTTTTGGGGGTAGAAACAGGTAGAACACCATCTGAAGGAAGGTATCTTCTTGTAAGAATTTTAAATATAAGTAGAAAAATAGTAGAACGATGTATTACATGCAACCTGAAATGTGGCTGTTTATTAAAAAAAACTAAACTGCAGCAATAAAATTTATAGATGGTTAGTCTAATCAAGAAAAAAAGGAAGAAAGTATAGATACAAAAAATAAGAACTGAGAAGGGGGCAGAGACACAAAATTTAAAGAATCATTGGAGACTGTTTACTCAGCTTTTTGAAAACAAATTTTAAAACGGGTGAAAATGATAATTTTTAGGAAAATTTAATTTATCCAGACTGACCTCAGAAGAGGTAGAAAATTTAAACAGCTTTGTTTTTCACAGAAGAAATAAAGTTGTCTGAGAGTTACCACCCCATAAAGCATGTTCAGATGGTTTTACAGAGAACATCTATCAGATATTTAAAGGGCAGATAATTCCAGTGATATTTAAACTAAGATAAAAATCCAGATTCTTTTTAAGAAGCTGCTATAACACCGAAACCAAACCTAAGAGACATTGCACACTAAAGAAAACTACAGGGCTTAGAACTACTTAGGCTTAATGAAAGAACATCAGAGATTTCCACTCGTGTTCAGATTGAGATGAGGACGTGAGCTCAGCCTAATGCCTAGTGCCTAGTGTGCACTGTTACCAGCTACTTTGGGTGTAATTATTTTTTAATCCTGCCTTTAGAAGGAAATCCTACCTCTTGGTTTCTTAAGGAAACTTCCACCCTTTTATTGATAGCAACCTAGAAGTTGCTTTATACTTTGTAAGAAGGTAAGATTCAAGCCTTTAAACTTTTTAACGTTTTAATTTCTCCCAGGCTACCTAAATTGGATCATAAAATGAATAGGCCTACTTTGAGCAATTGGCTATTGTTTTATATTATTTTACATTGTTGGTAGGTACTAGCCAATGTGGTCAGATGAGATAGGGCAATAAGAAATGTACAAAAGAGGAAAAGGTTTAGAAGTTCATAAATAGGCCGGGCGAGGTGGCTCACGCCTGTAATCCTAGCCCTTGGGAGGCCGAGGTGGGTGGATTGCCTGATCTCATGGGTTTGAGACCAGCCTGAGCCAGATAGAGATTCGTCTCTAAAAAAATAGCCAGGCGTTGTGGCGAGTACCTGTAGTCCCTGCTACTCGGGAGGCTGACACAAGAGAATTGCTTGAGCCCAAGAGCTGGAGGTTGCTGTGAGCTGTGACACCATGGCACACTACCAAGGGCGACAAAGTGAAACTCTGTCTCAAAAGAAAAAAAAAAAGTTCATGAATACATATGGGAATGTAGCATATGATAAAGGTGATATATCAGTGGGGAAAAAGATGAAATATTCAATAAATGGTGTTAGGACAAGGTGGGTAGCCACATGGGAGAAAAAAGTGGATCTGTACTTCACACCTTAAGCCAGGATAAATTCCAGTATTTGATGGAATAAATTCCAGATATATGGTAATAGTAGTTTATACTCACTGAGTGTACTACATGCCAGGTACTGTAGTAATTTACTAACATGTATAATTCTCACAATACCCTGATGAAGTGGTTAACTATTATCATCCCCATTTGTGGATGTGGAAAGGGAAGTATTTATCATGGCAGAACTCACCATAAGCGAAGTCAAAAGACCAACTAGGATAAATATTTGCAACTCATATCATAGGTGAAGGACTGATCTCCTTAATATATAAGAAGTTATATTAATAGAAATTATAGAAATAAAAACACTCAACGTCCGTCGGAAAAATAGGCAAAGATGATGAACAATTTATTGAAAAGGAACTACATTGGCTTATAAGCTCAACTTCACTCATGAGAATACAAACGCCATTTTTTTCATTTTTTAAACTGGCAAAAATCCAGAACTTTGATTATATATCATGTAGGTAAGTTCTCAAGGAAAAAGGCCGTCTCGTACATTGACGGCAAGAGTATGAATTGACGTAACACTATGGGAAGGCAATTTGGCAACATCTGTCACAAATTTAAATGCATATACCTTTTGACCCAGGAATTCAGTTTTTGGGAATTTATCCTAAGGATACACTTGCAAGCATGCCAGCTGATGACTGTACCTGGTTATTCTTTGCAGCTTTGTTTGCAATAGCTCAAGATTGGAAACAACCCAAATGCCCAGGAGTAGGGGCTAGTTAAGTAAACTGTGGTTCATTGTCACAGTGGAATAGGCAGCTGTAAAAATAATGTGGAACATCTGTATGAACAGGTATAGCGAGCTTGCCAAGATATAATGTTAAGTGAGAACAGCAAGGTCAGAATGGTACCTATAGTATGCTAATATGAGTATAGACCGGGAGGAAGGTAATCATGTGTGTATAAAGAAACTTTGACAGGATAGCTAAGAAACTAATAGTTGGGGAGACGGCTACACAGCAAGATGACAGATGGGACACAGGCGTTTTCCCTTCATGCTGTTTTTTTTAAGAACAAATTTTCATTTTTGTGATATGACTGCATTATTGAATTAAATAGCTCCACTTTGAAGATGATTTCTCTCTGCTGTTTTTAGTGTAATTGACCACCTTTTCATCATCTTTTGTCATACCTATTTCAAGTTGTTTTTTTTTTTTTTTTTAATTTTGCTCTTTTTCTTGTTAAGTGCATCTTTTTATTTTCTCAACTTGCTTTTGTAATCAAAATCTACATTTTGGCATGATTTAAAAATCTAAATTTAGAGGGTGAAATTGGAATAAGCTAATCCAAGTCATTTTACATTTCATAAATATTCATTTTTATTGAAGCATCAATTGTGGTGGCATCGTTTATACAAAGAACAGATCTTTGGGGACAAATTCCTTCTACTATGAAGAAAGCATTATGTGTATTTCTTTTACTGTGAGTGATGTACATAGATTTTTAAAAGAAAATTATAGAAAACAGTATTCTTTTTAGAAAAATTTTCCCCAGTGTGTGATTAATTTCTAAATTGTGGGACTCTGTTATTTCTCCTTTTTGCATTCTGCCCACAGTTCTTAGATTATTTTACCTGTTCCACAATTTCTGGTGTTTCCCCGAAGTGCCTGGGAGAGAGGTTTTCCATACCTCGCACAGTCTGATCCTTACCTCCCTTCTCGGCCTTTTCTGCCACTGTGCCCCTTAGAAATCAGCCTTTGGCCTTCCATGTTTCACTGTTCCCCTCTCTGCTTGCTCACGTGTTTATACCTGTGTGGATTGCGCACTTTGATCTTTTAATTTATTTGTTCATTAAATGTCTACTAAATGCCTGCATGGGGAAAGTACTGTGTTGTCTGTATAACCTTCTCTTACGCCTTCCTCCAAATTTGCCCTGCTCTGGTTCCATTTCGCCCATAAATCCATATCTTTTCTCGCCAACTTCAGTTATCCCTTTCTTCTCTACTGGACAGATAACTGTGTGCTCATTTACGAATCCTTGCTGTCTGATCTCCCACCGCTAATGAGAAGTTTGTTGCCTGGATCTTGCCCGGTCTGTCTGCTTTCCCACATGATGTTGGGCTCCCTGAGGGCAAGGGCTGTTTGATGCTTACTTTGTCCTTTGGTCTACAGCGCCTCACCAAGGGTGCTGCTCACATCAGGCAGTCAATATGGTTTATGGACATTGGACAAACTATGATTTAGTTGAATGCTTGAGAAGGAAGACCAAAAAGTGGTCTTTGTGTGTGCCCATCATGTGCCCAGTGTAACGCAGGGAAGTTAACACAGCTGACCTCGTGTCCATGCGGGGCATGTTCTCTTGATTGTTTTTCCAGTAGTGATGATGGATTTGTGCTGACCTCCTCAGACTTTGCCTCCAGTTACTCTTGTGCCCAGTGGTAAGCTCTTCTTGCCAGTATAAAGGCAGTAGAGCCCTCTCATCCTTCCACCTCTGAGCACGGACTTCAGAGACTTGGGAAGCACCTGCGGTGGTAGTGGGGAAAAGGTGCCAGGCTCAGTGCAATGCACGTGGAGGCTTGGCCTGGCACCCTCAGGCTTGGGAGTCACTTTACCTCAGACAGAGGAGGATGGAGAATGGGACAACTGAGGCAAGGAATGGGGGGCTGGTTGGGGTAGGAGACATAATCTTTGGGAGTGGGTGTGAGGGAGCAAGCAGCTGCCAGGCCCTCGGCAAGAACCAGAGCGTGGGCCTCACTGCTGAGCTCGGTCTGGCGCCTGCCTGGGTCCTAGCAGTCTTACAGTGACCTGCCCGTCTGCCTGGCAGATGGCAGACGCATTCCCCTGCAGCAGCCGCTGGCTGGTCTTGCCGTCCTGTGCCAGCTAAAATCACTGAACCTCTGGGGATATACGAAGATCTTAATTCTGTAAGAAATGACTTTAGGGTGTCAACACTGATGAATGAAAATTGTGAATCTTCTATCTGCTACTCGTTCATCTTTCTTTTTTTTTTTTTTTTGCAGTTTTTGGCCGGCCCGAGTTTGAACCCGCCACCTTCCGTATATGGGGCTGGCGCCCCACCCCTTGAGTCACAGGCACCGCCCTCTTTCATGTCTTTTATACCATAATTTCCAAGCTTTAGCTGGGTGCAGTGGCTTCCACCTGTAAATCCCAGCACTTGGGAGGCTGAGGCGGGTAGATTGCCTGAGCTCACGGGTTCCAGAACAGCCTGAGCCCGAGTGAGACCCTGTCTCTAAAAAAAATAGCTGGGCGTTTTGGCAGGCACCCGTAGTCCTAGCTACTCAGGAGGCTGAGGCAAGAGGATCACTTGAAACCAAGAATTTGAGGTTGCTGTGAGCTAAGATGCCATGGCATTCTACCAAGGGTGACCACCAAGTGAGACTGTGTCTCCAAAAAAAAAAAAAACTAAGCTTAAGAGACTCTCAGTATTCAATGTTTTATGAATAGCACTAAACAGTGAACTACCTGAGGGCAGGAATTGTCTTATTCTCTGTGCCTGGAACACAGTAGGCTGATGGTGAATGCTTTTTGAATGACCGTAGCATATTACCTCGTGAGTTCTCCCAGAGCAGGCTTCTCTGCGCAGGAGCGCGCATAACAGACCCGCACATTCTGCACAATGGCACAGAATAGGCGCACGTGTTTGAAGGGTGACAGACAGGAACGTAGTGTGTTGAAGAATCTGGGAAGGGTAGGAGTTTGGGGCTTGGTCTTGTATTTGTTTTCTGGTTTCTGTGTAATCGATTTTTCCTGTCGCATCAGAAAACGTTACTAGATAGTTAGAATTTCTGCAGCCAAATGGAAGTGTATGCGATACGAGTGGGCTGCATCAGTCTGCCCCGTGACAGGAGGGCTGTTTCTCTTCCTGCCAATTCTCTTCTCCTTCTTGGGATCAGAGAGCTGCCCACGCTGGGCTGCACAGGGCTGCATTTTGGCCACGCTGCCCAGAGCTTTAGCTACTTCAAGAGTCCATCAGATAGCAATTCTATCATTTGAACTTGTATCTGTCTCCTTACATTTTAAGCTAAAACAGGGTAAGTGGTTGGGAGTGTTGGGCCATGGTGCTGTCTTTGGCACTTGCCAGTTCCCCTGGCCCCACCAGCTCACTCTATGGCTGTCCTCTTTCTTCCTTCTTCTCTGGATGCTTCATTTGTGCTCTCAAACCCTCTCCTCTGTGGCTGGGCTCACGAAATCCACTTCTCATCTTGCAAAAGTTCTGCCTTTCCATTGCCAAATACTTAGGGGATGTATTTAGGTCTTGCTGTAACCCAAACTCAGTTTTAAAACCAGCCCTATCATTTTCCTTTCAAAAAACTGGCTACATATATTAATTACCCCCATTCTGTTGATGGCACTGCTGTCTTCTTGAAGTCCCCAAAACCGTCATCTTTGGTCTTTGTGTTTAAGATGTCCTCCTCCTGAGTCTTGGTGGTTCCTTGCCTGGAGTCTTCACCGCAGTGTTAGACACTTAAAGGTCTCTGCTTCTGTGCCCGAGATTGACTTCTGCCTTGGCTCCTTCCTCCCAGGTTGCTGTGGTCTGAATGCTTTATGTCCCACCACCAATTTAATTTATGTGTTGAAATTCTAACCCCCAAGGTGGTTGTGTTAGGAGGTGGGAGGTCATGAGGGTGGAGCCCCCACAAATGGGATTAGTGCCCTTAGAAAAGGGAGCCTATAGAGCTAGCTAGTCCCTTCCATCATGTGAGTTCACAGGGAGAAGGCTCTGTCTGTGAACCAGGGATTGGGCCCTCACCAGACACTGAATCTGCCAGGACTTTGATCTTGGACTTGCAGTCTCTACAACTGTGAGAAAGACATTTCTGTTGTTTGTAAGCCACCTAGGTTATGGCATTTTGTTATGGCAGCCCGGTGGGCTAAGAAAGGGTGTTTTCTTTCTTCCTCAAAGCCTGCCTGGGTCATTCTGGGTCTTTCAAGGCTAAAACTCAGCTTCCATTTCCAAACTGCCTTTTGGGACCATTTCAACTTAGATTTCTCTTAGAGTTGGAGGTGAAGCTGTGGTCCTGGGGCCTTGATTTGTGTTTTCCTTCTGATTCTCTCTGGGGAGATAAAGGCATAATCCCTCTCCTGTTTTTGGTGCTCAGTGATAACTATTTTTTTTTTTTCTTGTGATTTTTGAACTCTTACCCTGCTGGTATGACCAAAGTTCTTAGATTTCACCTGCTAACTTCCTCCTGGGTGTGCTGTCAAATACTCTGCCCATGTAGTGAGATACTTGGCTACTTTGATTTCTTAGCTTTTTCTTGACCGGAATCTCCATATCCTCTGGGTCAGCTGGAACCTTGCTTATAAGCTTGGCCTCTTAAGAAAGGTGACATAAGGCTATTGCTCAACATAAAGAAAGACATAGTTAAAGGAAGAGCAGAGAGAGGGAAGGAACGAGGGGGGTGGGGTCTTGGTGTGTGCCACACCTTTTGGGGGCAAAGCACAATTGTAAGAGGGACTTTACCTAACAAATGCAATCAGTGTAACATGGTTTCTTGTACCCTCAATGAATCCCCAACAATAAAAAAAAAATGAATTTGACTGTAGCCAGGTGTTTTGGTGGGCGCCTGTGGTCCCAGCTACTGAGGAGGCTGAGGCAAGAGAATCTCCTAAGCCCAGGAGTTGGAGGTTGCTGTGAGCTGTGATGCCATAGGACTCTACCAAGGGCAACAAAGTGAGACTCTGTCTCCAAAAAAAAAAAAAAAAAAAAACCATTTGACTTAACAAACTGGGTAAAGTCTAATCAATTATTCTGGACCCATATTCAAAAATGAGGGGAAAGGAAGCATGAGATCATAGAGCACTTAATGCGATAAAGAAATAATATTAAATGCAAATACATAAAGGTCCATACTGATTAGAAGGAAAGCAAGAAGAGAGGAGTAAATTGCAAGAGACTAATGAATGGGAAATGAAATGTGTACAGTAGGCAGTAAAATTGGAAATCAGGAC
>CAUYRH010009862.1:0-35607 GCA_963574655.1 Perodicticus potto | reverse complement strand
CCCTCTACCAGGAGCTTTAGTGTTTTCGATATTCTTTTCTGTAAATAAATTCTGTCTTACCACTGGGGGGTGGAGTGGGGGAAATAATGTAATGAAGAATAATAAAATACATATATTTAAACATCAAAAAAAATAATGATTACATTAAATCTGTAGATTGCTTTAGGTAGTATGAACATTTTAATAATGTTGATTCTTCCCAGCCATGAGCATGGTATATTTTTCCATTTGTTAACATTTTCAGCTATTTCTTTTCTCAGAGTTATATAGTTCTCTTTATAGAGATCTTTCACGTCCTTAGATACACTCCCAGATATTTCATCTTCTTTGGCACTATTGTAAAGGGAATAGAGTCCTTGATTATTTTTTCCCCTTGAGTATTGTTGGTATAAATAATAGCTACAGATTTATGAGTGTTAATTTTGTATCCTGAGAGGTTGTGTATTCTTTGATCACTTCTAGGAGTTTCGTAGTTGATTCCCTGGGGTTTTCCAGATACATAATCATATCATCTGCAAAGAGTGAGAGTTTGATCTCCTCTGGTCCTATTTGGATCCCCTTGATTGCCTTCTTTTGTCTGATTGCAGTGTCTAAGACTTCCATTACAATGTTAAAAGCAGTGGAGACAGTGGGCAGCCTTGCCTGGTTCCTGATCTGAGTGGAAATGATTTCAATTTTACTCCCTTCAATACAATATTGTCTGTGGGTTTGCTGTAAATGGCCTCTATCAGTTTAAGAAATGTTACTTCTATGACCATTTTCTTAAGCGTTCTGATCAATAAAAGATGCTGGATATTGTCAAAAGCTTTTTCTGTATCAATTAGAGAATCATGTGGTCTTTGTTTTTTAATTTGTTTATGTGATGTATTATATTGATGGATTTACGTATATTGAACTATCCTTGGGACACTGGGATGAAACCCACCTGGTTGTGGTTTATAATTTGTTTTTGTGTTGTTGGATTCTGTTTGCTAGGATCTTATTGAATATTTTTGCATCAATATTCATTAGATATTTTGGTCCATAATTTTCTTTTCTTGTTGGGCCTTTTCCTGGTTTGGGGATTAGGGTGATATTTGCTTCATAGAATGTGTTGGGGAGTATTCCTTCTTTTTCTATGTTTTGGAAAAGGGTAAGAAATATAGGTATTAGTTCCTCTTTAATGGTTTGGTAGAATTCTGTTATAAAGCCATCTGGTCCTGGACTTTTCTTTTTGGAGAGATATCTTATAGTTGGTGCTATTTCAGAACTTGTTATAGGTTTGTTCAACATATCCACTTCTTCCTGGCTGAGTTTAGGAGGGTGACATGTTTCCAAGTATTAATCTATTCCCTTCAGATTTTCATACTTGTGATTATAGAGTTTTATGTAGTATTCATTCAGGATTTGTTCAATTTCTGAGGGGTCTGTTGTAATTTGGCCTTTATCATTTGTGTTTGATGAAATTAGGGATTTTACTCTTCTACTTCTGCTTAGGTTAGCCAAAGGTTTATCTATTTTATTGACCTTTTCAAAAAACCAACTCTTCGATTGGTTGATCTGCTGTATGATTCTTTTGTTTTTAATTTCATTTAGTTCTGCTCTAATTTTAGTTATTCCTTTTCTTCTGCTAGGTTTAGGTTTGGTAAGTTTTTCCTTTTCCATTTGCTTGAGATTTTTCATTAAGTTGTTAGCTTCCTCTGTTTCTTTTCTTTTTCTTTCTTTCTTTTTTTTTTTTTTTCCTTTTCTTTTGAGGAAGGCTTGCAACACTATAAATTTTCCTCTTAGTACTGCCTTTGCGGTATCCTAGAGGTACTGATAGTTTGTGTCTTCATTATCATTTTGTTCCAAAAATTTGGTAATTTCCTTGTTGATCTCATCTATGACCCAGCTATCAGTCAGCACAAGGTTATTCAGTTTCCATGTTTTTGTATGCATATGTAGATTCCTACTATTACTTAGTTCAACTTTTATTCCATGATGACCTGAGAAAATACAAGGTCAATTTATATTTTTTTTAATTTGCTGAGGTTAGATTTGTGACCTAAGATGTGACCAATTTTAGAGGATGATCCATGGACTAATGAGAAGAATGTGTATTCAGTTGTGTTAGGATGAAATTTTCTGTAGATGTCTGTTAGATTCAAATGTTGAATGGTTAAGTTTAAGTCTAAAATTTCTTTGCTTAACTTCATTTGGAGAATCTGTCCAATACTTCCAAGGGAGTGTTAAAGTCCCCGATAATTATGGTGCCAGAGGAAATCAAGTTGCTCATGTTGGTTAGAGTTTCTCTTATAAATTGAGGGGCATTCTTGTTGGGTGAATAAATGTTGATAATTGAAATCTTGTCATGTTGAGTGTTGCCCTTAACAAATAAGAAGTGACCATCATTATCTTTCCTTACTTTTATTAGTGTAAAGCCTATTGTATCTGTGAATAAATTTGCAACACCTGCTTTTTTCTGCTTTCCATTTGCCTGAATTACAGATGACCATCCCCTCACCTTGAGTCTATATTTATTTGTTTATTTTGAGTCTATGTTTATCTTTTAAGGTAAGGTGAGATTCTTAAATGCAGTAGATGTCTGTCCTGAGTTTTTGTATCCAGTCAGCCAACCTGTGTCTCTTTAGAGGGCAATTTAAGCCACGCACATTAATTGAGAATAATGGTAAACCAGATAGAGTTTTGGGTATTGAGTTTTTCAAAAGTCCAGTGGACATTTTTCATCCTTTTGCCACTATGGAAGTTGGAATTTGATCAAAAGTTTCTGAGAGTTTACTTTGGTAGTGGAGGATTGTGTTTATTATGGAGGACAGGTCAGTCATTTGTTTATGAATGGGATCTTGTGCTGTGTCTGTCTTATCATTCCTTGGGTGAGTTGATCTTTTCTGATTACTCATGTTGCCAGAGATTTTCCCTTGATTCCACCTCATGATTGTTTTTCACCATTGGCTAGGTAGGCAGGTAAGGTGAAGTTGGATTGGGACTTCCTGGAGTTGTGGTTAACCAGCCCTTTGTCAAAGATTGGGATTTGTGGCTGCAGCTTTTTCCCCAATAGCTTTGCAATGGACCTGTGCAGTATTGCAGCCTGAGGCTGAGGAAACCTGCTCAGTGTGGTGGGGTTGGGTGGCTCTGTCTTGTGTTTAGCTAGTTTTTGTCTGATCCTAGTGGATCAGTGATTCTGGTGAAGTCTTAGCTGTGGAGAAATACAAGCAACTAAGACACCCCACCCACCATGTACAATAAGTGGAAGAGAAACTTCAACCCTTCCCGTTACCACACAGCCAGGGTACTACCTGAGAGTGTCCTTGGGTGTTTTTCCCAGGTTAGAAGTTCTAAATCAATTGACCCAGTCAGTACAAACTCTCAAATGGGAGAGTTCGAAAGGTCTCCAGCAACTAGATGGTAGAGGTATACTGGTTCCTCAAATTTGGCTTGCTCCAGTGCTCTGTGGAGTCAGAAGGGCCCACCCAGTAGCAGAGTTGGACCAGGGGGCTGTCTCTTTTTCTCCACTTTGCTCCTCTTTCACACCTAGTCACTGGTGACCCCACAGGACTGAGGACCTGCTCCCTCCAATAAGCAGATGTGCCAGGGCTTTGTGCCTGTGAGAATCAGAGGAAGGTCACTGTCTTGGTGACCTGGCCACTACCCTGTGCTACTAGCTGGCTGGGGGAGCTTAGGCTTGCCTGCCTCGGGTACTCAGAAGCCACTGGCGAGTATTCCACTTGAACTCAGTTTAATCCTGAGGGCAATAAGTCAGCAAATGCTTTTCTCCCTTAGCCACTGCTCCTTTGCCCCTGCTGCTCTGCAGCACCGGTATCCCTATAGAGTGAGTTCTGGTTTCCTCTAGCAGTTCTCAGAGATGGAGAAGTGTCTCTCTGAGATTAGACCCCTGTGGGATCACTCTATTGTTGCTGGATCTTTGTGGGAAGTGATCCTGTGCATCTCCCAGGTGACTGCCACAGCCAGGGAGTGCTGCCTGTGGAAGCAGCTCTGGGAGGGTGGGGCACACAAATCCAGCAGCAGGGTGGTGGATATTGCACACAGTTCTGGCAGTGTCTGGTACCCAGTGACCTCGGCAAGGAAAACGCTCTGCTCATGACTCTGGGTGGGTGGGCGGGGCTTGGTGCTGATGCTCCCGCAGGGCTGAGTGCTGGGGGTGGAGTGTGGGGACCCCTGGCTCTAGCAGGGCCAGCTGTGAGCTTTTAGCCATCCAGGGGCAGAGCGCAGGACCTGTGGCTCTAGCAGGGCTGGAGGCGAGGCTTTGGCCAACAGGGTTGAAGCGCGGGGGCCCATGGCTCTAGCAGGGCCAGAGGTGGAGCATGGGGACCTGCTGCTCTAGCTGAGCCAGAGTCAAGGTTTTGGCTGGGTGGGGGTGGGGTGCTTGGACTGGCAGTGGGGAGGGCACTACTCAAGAGCTTCCTCCCACAGTCTCTGCAGGTGTTAGGCTTCTGGTTCATCAGGCAAGGGGGGAGGGGTGGACTGGAAGTTCAGAATGGCAGGGAAATGGTTAGTTCAAATTATCTGCTTGGCAAGAGAATGTTCAGAGTCACAACCAGGTTCTCCTGGGGAAGTAGATGCCATTCCTACAGCTCTCACATGTGGGGTGAGACAAGAGTTCCTCAGTTCACTGCTCACCTGTAGAAAACCTACAGAAGCAAACGAAGAGGGAAAAAAAATAAAAATAAAAGAAAAGAAACGCAACTTTCTTGTGGGAGGGGATGGACACTTTTCTTTTGAGATAAATTTTGTACCTAAAGTTTGCCTTCTTGGAGTTGCAGCTTGCCTCAGCAGAGGTGACCTGTAATTATTACTCCTCTCTCTCAACTTGGCTCCCAGTCTTCAGCTCAGTTGGGCATTATCCTTCCCTCTGGATGGGAGTTTCTGTTGGAGGCTGGCTCCAGTCAGCCATCTTGCCCCTCCCCCCAGCTAGACTTTCTCTTTAACATCAAGTTTGAGGTTACAAATTTATCTTCCTCATATGTCTCATTACTTTATACTTTTACTTTGAGCTTTTTGTCTTTACTATGTTATGTGGTGGCCTTTGAATGTCCCCTCAGGTCTTGGAAAATGTGGAGCAAGGGTTATCAAATATAGCATCCACGAATCTGAAGCCTGGATGCAGGTCAAGGGTTAGTTTCTGAGGGAGGCTGGGCTTACTCCCGTCTGCTTGCTTTGTACTGATATAATTTGGGACTGATATGTATTATCTGAATAGTCACTCATTTCTTTCAAACAGCACTTTATAAATATACTGAACAAGATCAACCCCATTTTTTCTTGATATAACAAGACTATTTAATTTTTTCTTTTAATGCACATAAAAATAGCCCTTTAAAAAACTTTGGTCCTCTTATTTTCCTTTGTCAACATGGGATTCTTACAGTTGATTCATGGCACTTCTGTTATACAGTGATTCAACATGTTTAATAACATTTGTTTATTTAATAGTATTTTTGAAGTCTTTTCAAAGGCTTTTTGAAAGGTTTCTGGGTTTTTTACTCCCCTGCCACCTATCTCCCTGTTTATTCATTCTACAAGCTTGACTTTTTCAATAAGAAGAAATCTTGCCAAGAAGAAAGGTTGTAATATGTTCTGCTTGTTCAAATATTTGTACAAGCCTCTTTGTTTATTTTCAATGGCATTGAATTTACTTTATTAAAATATGTAACAATTTTAAAATTAAAAACAAGGAGATCAAATTTCTCCCCAGGTGGATTCTGACTTCCAATTATATTTGTTTAAACACATTTAAATATATATAATTTCATAACAATATGAGACAAATACTTAAAAAAAATAATTACAATGACAGTGCCTGCAAATCTTAGGCATAGTAAATATTCATCACCTTAAGGCACCAAGTTTGTTCACAGAGTAAGGAAAATGTACAAGAAGATCTTTAAGGGCATTTGCAACTCCTTTCACTGTATCAGCACTGATTAGTTTTATAATAATACACCTCATGCCATTTATCTGGTTGTATCCATTGCTATACTTTGAAATCCTTAAAAGCAAAGACTATATCTCATTGATCTCTGTTGTGTAGAAAGTGATATAAAATGGATACTTAATACTGGTAGCATGAAATCCACATTGTCTTCAAATTAATACCTCGTTTGGAAAGTTAAAATTGAATTTAACAACTTTTAGGGAAGAAAAAAAATCACTTTGATAAATCAATTACTTGCAAGGGCCTCAATAATTACTGGGTATAAGAATTAAATACTTTTCAAAATAAATGGCATATTTCTGTAAAAAATTTACGCTATTATATTTTGTAAGCCCTTTAAGAAATGCGAAGATATGAATAAATTATATGTATTCTATGTTATTTCATTTTATATATATAATGGACTGTTAGATGAGAGATGTGTGCATATTCCTCTTATAAATCTAATTAGTAGGTTTGTGAAACGCATCATTATAAGGTAGAGGAACTCTAGTTTTTCATAATCTTAATTGTAATAGAAATGGTGAACTGGAAAGAGACTATGAGATTGCTTTTCCATGTCTGATTCATCAAATATGGTGCCCAATGTATGTAACATTTAATAAAGATAATAGTCTCCATTCCTTGGCCTAACCTTACACGTTTCCCACAACCCTGATTAAGAACAAAAATACTGCTGGCCCGGTGGCTCATACCTGTAATCCAAGCACTTTTGGAGGTGCAGATAGGTGGTTTGCCTGAGCTCAGGAGTTCAGACCAGCTGGAGCAAGAGTGAGACTCCATCTCTAAAACTAGCCAACATTGTGGTGGGCACCTGTGGTCCCAGTTACCTGGGATGCTGAGGCAAGAGGATCACTTGATTCTAAGAGTTTGAGGTTGCTGTGAGCTATGGCACCAAGACACTTCACTGATGGCAACAAAGTAAGATACTATGTTAAAAAAAAAAAGAAAAGAAAAAATAACTAAAATATTTACTTATCTATTGCTCTTGTTCCCCAGGATGTGTTCATTCAACTCCAGTCATACCAGCTTCCTGTCTATTCTTCAAAATTGTCTGGGGACTTGTTCTTGCTGTTCTTTCTGCCTAGAATCCATTTCTCCCAGATAACTGCATGGTTGCTCTCCTATTTCCTTGGATTTTAAAAAAATGTCACCTAAGGGAAATATTTCTTATCCAAAATTTCAAACACCCAATACACAGCATGTTAACGCTTTCCTTGATTTACATTCCTTACTTAGAGTTACCATTATTTAACATCTGAACATTTTACCCATTGATTTTGTTTTTCTCTACTTTAAAATCAGTCATGTAAAAAATTTTTTTGTCATGCAGTTTACCACTATACCTTGACTACACAGACCAGTGGATGACAATCCTTAGTTTCAAATACCCTGAATAGCATGATATATCCTTTGGTTGGCTCCTGTTCCTTCTTGCCCTTCTAAATTTCTTATAAAATCCATTGCAGCGTTTATGAAACGGGTACAGATCCTACTCAAGCCCTTAGCCAATTGTGGCAGAAGTGTCTCTTACCAACATTGAGTTATTTAAAGTGTTTTTCTAACAAACATGCCTCAAAATGCTGACATTTTTGAACACTGCATAAAAGAAAATACCTGATTTTAATCTCTTTTCCATTTACTGTTACCTCTTGTCCTCAACTGTCCCTTGAGTCTTGGTTGGATTCTATTGGATTGCCTTCTATTCTTCTATTACATTATTTCCCCCTTCTACTAGATTGTCCCCCACTAAATTGAGAGCTCTGGAACATTATCTTCATGGAAAACTCAGATTCTTAAGATTGCGTGAGGTTCAAAAGCTCACATGAACCAGAAATACTGGTCGTGATATTTGAGAGCTTTCAACATTAATTTAAACAAGCATTATTGCCTAAAATTCATTAAACATTGTTTTTTTTTTCCATAGCTGCTCTTGTAAATGGGCACTATTTTGCACTACATGCAATCTCTATCCCATTTCCTCTCACTATATGACTTTTACAGTTACTTCAGAGAGAAAACTACAGCCATCAGACATAAATGTCCTCAACCATATACCAATTTCTCTACAACTTACCTATACTTATACTCATTTTAAAAATATTTTGATTATAATATATATAGTAAAGTACACAAACCATAAGTATACAGCTCAATTAATATTCATAAAGTGAACAAAACTAAGCAATTACCATCCATATTAAGAACTAATGTCTTACCAGCATCTTTTCAGTACCTCTCATGCTCTTTTCCAATTAAACTGTATCTCATAGTAACCACACTTCTGACTTTATTTATTTTGAGAGAGTCTCACAGTATTGCCCTCATTAGAGTGCTGTGGCATCACAGCTGACAGCAACTTCAAACTCTTGGGCTTAACCAATTTTCTTGCCTCAGCCTCCCAAATAGCTGGGACTACAGGTGCCTGCCACAACTTCCAGCTATTTTTTGGTTGTAGTTGTCATTGTTGTTTGGCAGGCCTGGGCTGAGGTTCAAACGGCCAGCTCCTGTGTATGTGGCTGGTGCCTTAGCCGCTGAGCTACAGGCACCAAGCCCACAATTCTAACTTTAATTCCATACATTTTTGCTGTTTTTAAACTCTATATAAAGACATACAGCATATATAGTTTTTCTATGTCTTTTTTGCACCAAATTGTATTAGCACCATTAATCCTTGCTTGTGGGTATAGCAACAGTTTGAAACATTTTATTGCTGTATAGTGTTGCATTGCTTATTCAATGCTTATGTGTCTATTCTATTGTGAATTGCCATTGGTCAGTTTCAGGACTGAACTAAAAAATAGTGCTGTAACGGATAGTGCTTTTATGTGTCTTTTAGTAGATATATGCACATAATTCTGATAGATATTTACTTAGGAATGGAATTAATTGTTGGATCCTGGAGTATTTCTCTCTTTAGGACTAGTAGATAATACCAAGGAGTTTTCCAAGGTGATTGCACAACTTTAAACTCCCAGGAGAAGTACATGAGAATTCCAGTATTTTATATCCTTGACAAAAATTGGTGTTGTCTGTCTTTTTACATTTAGCTATTCAAATGGAAGTGTAGTAGTACTTTATTTTATTTTCATTTGCATTCCTTTAATATTTCAGAGTTCCGATAATAGCCTTTGTAGTATACATAACAAATATTTCCTACAGCTTACATTTTCAGGGTTTTTTGTCTTTTATTACCATAAGTTATTAACTGTAATGTAGCCAAATTTATTAACCTTTCCAGTTTATGATTTATATTTCTTATGCATTCTTTAAAGGTAACGTTACCTATTCAAGGTCAAATATTGAAGAAATAAAAATACAACTCAAATTAAATACTCAGTAGATGAAAGATTAAAGAGAAAATATAAGCTATTAGAAAATGTATGGAATGATGTATACAGGAAACTTATGATGAAGAATATAAGTGAGAGTGTAGGAGATCTAGGACATAAAGATTAGGAAGAGAAAATTAATGGTTTATCAAACCCTCTTCCCCCAAAAAGAGAAGATGAGTAGATAGAACAATTGTGAAACAAATAATGAGATGTTAGATTTAAGCCACAATATATCAGCATTTACCTCACATATAAACTGATGAATCCTGAAAATAAATTAAAACAGATAACTTAATAGACAATGAGTCAAAAGACTGGAACAGAAACTTTAAATGACAAAAAAGCATATGAAAAGAATCTCAACCTATTTAGTCATAAAAGGAATGTGAATAACAATGAACATAAGGCATCTCACTTATCAGATTGTTAAAATTAAAAGATTGACAATATAAATGCTGATGAGAATGTGGAGCAACTAGAATTCTGCTTTCAACTTATTTTGGTCACTTTGGAGAAAAAGAAAGTAATGACTGGAAGACATTAGAAAAGGCCTCCTACAATTCTGGCAATATTCATTCCTGATCTGGGTGGTACTTATACGCATGTACTAATGAAAATTCTTTGATCAGTATACTTATGATAATTGTACTCTTTTGTATGTATGTTATACTTCTATAAGATGTTCAGTAGAAATTGTCAATTCTTTTAACTGGTAAGCTCAATATTTTTATCAGAGAACATAGTACAACTGCAATTTAAAAATTTATTATCACACAAGTATTAAGAAGTTAAGATTCAGGCTGAAAATTTGAATTTTATTAAATGTTCCTGCATAGAGTAAAATTGCAGTATATCAAAAAATAAATGTATATGAGGGTGGCACCTGTAGCTCATCGAGTAGGGTGCCGGCCCCATATACCAAAGGTGGCAGGTTCAAACCTCGCCTTGGTCGAACTGCAAAAACAGAAAAATAGCCGGGCGTTGTGGCAGGCACCTGTAGTCCCAGCTACTCGGGAAGCTGAGGCAAGAGAATCGCCTAAGCTCAGGAGTTAGAGGTTGCTGTGAGCTGTGTGACACCATGGCATTCTACCAAGGGTGATAAAGTGAGACTCTGTCTCTACACACACACAAAAAATAAATAAAAAATATATAAATAAAAAAAAATGTATATGTATATGTATACTCCCAAGGAGTTTATGAGATTTCTTAGTGTATGTAGTATCAAATTTCATATTTATCTATCAGGGAGGTAAATACCAAAATTTTTCATCATCTAATGCTACAAAATTTTCTGTGACTTTGCAGTTCAAAATCAGTTCTATTCAACTGACCTCTAAAAACATGCCATGTCTTTCCAATGTTAGATAAAATGCAATTCATATACAAGCTCTTGTACTATATTTGCAAGAACACTTCCCTGTGTATACAATGTCTTTCTTTCCTCTATATCATTTAAAATTTAGCTTAGGAGTCCTATCATTAGGATAACCTTTCTCTCACTCTGAAAAAAATAGTATGATGCCCTTCCTACCTTGATATTTTTTCCAAATTACCAATTATTATAGAGCTTCACTAATGAATTTTATGCATTTACTATTTATTTTCCCCAAACTTTGAAGTCTTTGAGGATAGGGATTTTATCAAACCCAAGTGCATCATATTAATCTTTAAACTTGGAATAAAATATGTGCACATTCCCCAAGTATATTTGTTGAAAAGTGAGTAAAGGAATACGTTAACAAATATGGTGCTAGTCTCTGGCCAATGCTGAGATAATGTAGTTTCTAAATTTTGAAAACAATTTTGGAAATATTTCTTTTAAGAATATATTTGCAAATGGCAATCATGAACTAATAGCTATTACTGGAAGTAAAAATATGAAGTGTTCTATAGGCCATTTAAAATTATGCCTAATATCAGCTTTGCTAGAGTTTTGTCTTTTATGTATGTCAAAATTTAACACTTCAATTTAGTTATTGCTTTCACAGCAAATAATTTTGACACAGGTATCCAGATTTTCCAATCAGATTTTATTCTCCCTGAGGCAGGCTTTGAAAGAGAAAAGTATAAACATTTATCTTATTAGAATTGTCAAGGTCTCCAACCATGTTTAGATTTCATATACTTTCTAGTTGTTTTGCAACACTGTTTTTCCTTCCTGTTCATAATACTTATAAAATACTTATTTCATCCCAAGATAATAATTTCTCATCATTTTCTTGCTTAGTAAGTGCACACTATTGCTTTTTATATACCTTGAGAGTTAGATCTCCCAATTACCAGAGACTGTTTTGATATTATGTATCATATCCTAAGAGTCTAAGTATTTCAGAATCTATTTTTGTTTAAAAAGGACCAGTGGGGCTCATATTAAATGCACACTCTCTTTCTACCTTTCTCCTATAAAAGAAAACATATATAAATATCCACTTATACTTTTGCCTATCTAACTGTCCCTATATTTATATTTTTTCCAGAAAAGGAATTAAAACTAGTATAAAAACTAAATTTTCCCAAATGTGCCATTAGAATTGAAGAGAGCAATCTTGAATATATACTCAAGGCAATCTCAGAAGTATGAATGATTGCTTTTGGGGGTATGTATTCCTCTGATACAGCAATAATCTACCAATCTGCCATCTTATTCTAATTGTTTGGATTTTATTTCTTTCTATAAATGAGGTAATGAGACTCAGGGATTGAAGGGCAGAAATTTAATTGACAATGCAATAAACAGCCACTTAAAATAAGCTTTCACAATGACACCACTACTCCTTACAAAATTCAACTATATTCAGAAGGAATATAAATGGTTACCTTTGCAATATTGTATGAAATTTATTACCCTTTGAGAATCTCTTTCAATCAGTATTAAGCAGAAGATTCTTTTAAAAGAAGTGAAGATTAGCAGTTATGTTTTTTGATTTCCCAATGCTGCTTTAACATTTCTCCAGAGAGTTCAGATGGTGTATCTCTATACTTTAGGGTAAATTTATGAAATGCAATACAAACTGGCTATGTTTTACTAGGAGAAAGTAGAGCAAATAGTTTTATGGATAAATTATTTTTTATAGTTTTAGCACCTGCAATACTTTGCATTAGAAAATACTGTCATATTTTTTGTATTCCAATGTTAATTCAGATAATATATTTGGTTATATTTTATTTCCAGGTGTTGAGAACTTTCAAATGTAGCATTAGATCAGAACTTTATATTATAGTATAGTATAATTTAAACTATGTAACAACAAAGGCCATTGCCCTGAAAACTTGGTCCAACTGAAAAAGTGTCATGCTGTGATACATGGGACAGTATTTTTAAAAATGAAATAATACCTTATAAAAATATAGAAATTTATCGAAATGTATTAATTGAAGATCTGAGTGTTAAAGTTAATTTTATTGAGAGAGAGGGAAAAAACTCTTCATTTGCACACTTTGATCTAAATTTCTTAGCATTATTTCTCTTAGTATTAGTATTTCACTAGATTTTTTCAAATATACATGTAAATATATGTTAAATACACTATATGTATATGCAAAGTTATATTTTAAACACATGTATCCAATATATTTAATATATATCCAATCAGTTTCCACTTTTCCAGTACTATTTGCTGAATAGGGCATCCTTTCTCCAGTTTATGTTTTGTTCTTCTTTATTTAAAATCAGGTGCTTGTGCCTATGTGAGTTTATTTCTGGGTTCTATATTCTCTTCCATTGGTTTATGTCTCTGCCTTTCTGCTAGTACCATAGTGTTTTGGTTAGTATGCACTTGTAGTATAAGTTGAAGTCAGGTAGAGTGATGCCTCCAGATTTCGACTTTTTAATTACGATTGCTTTGGCTATTCAAGCTCTTTTTTGTTTACAGGTAAAACTGATGCTAATTTTTTCTACATCTGCAAAAAGTGATAGTATTTAAATGGAAATTGCATTGAATTTGTGAATCATTTTAGGCAGTGTGGACATTTTAACAATGTTTGTTCCTCTAATCCATAAGCACAGAATGTTTTTTCATTCATTTGGGTCATCTGTCGTTTCTTTCATCAGTGTTGTGTAGTTTTCCTTATAAAGATATTTCACTTCTTTGGTTCATTATATTCTTAGGTATTTCATTTTCTTTGTGGTGATTGTAATGGTATTTAATTCTTGAATTGACACTTAGCCACTACTTTGATTTTGTAACTTGAGACTTTGCTGTATTTATTTATCAATTCTAGGAGATTTTTGGTAGAGTCTTTATGATTTTCTAGATACAATATCATACTATTGGCGAACGGGGATAGTTTGACCTTCTTCCCCCCTCATTTGATTTGGATATCCCTTATTTCTCTTGCTAATTGTGCTGGTTAGGACTTACAGTACTATGTTGAAAAGAAGCGGTGACAGTGGGCCTCCTTGTCTTGTTCCAGCTTTTAAATTGGATATCTCCATACAGAAGAATCAAACAGTATTCATAGCTCTCATCATATAGAAAAATTAACTTATGAAGGATTAAAGGCTTAAATGTAAAGCCTGAAACAATAAAAGTTCTAGAAGAAATCATAGGAAAAACTATTCTAGACATCAGGATAGGCAAAGAATTTATGACCAAAATCCTGACAGCAAATATAGCAATAAAAATTGAATAAGTGAGACTTAATTAAATTAAAAAGTATCTGCACAACAAGGGAAATAATCAGCAGAATGAATAGACAACCTACAGAATGGGAGAAAATATTCACAAACTATACAGTTAACAAAGGACTAATATCAAGAATCTACAAAGACTCAAACTAGTAAGAAAAACTGCAAATAATCCCATTAGAAAGTAGGCAAAGAAACATGAACAGAGTTTTTTTCAAATGAAAATAGACAAATGCACAAAGAATGTATTAAAAAATACCCAACATCCCTGGGGAAATGCAAATTAAAAACCACAATGAGATAACATTTTTCCCCATCAGAATAGCTATTCATAAACAGTCAAAAATAATAAGTGTTAGTATGGATAGAGTGAAAACAGAACACTCATACAAAGATAGTGGGACTATAAATTAGTATAGCTTCTATGGAAAACAGTATGAAGATTCTTCAAAGAACTAAAAGCAAACCTATTATCCCATTCGGCAATCCCACTACTGGGTATCTACTCAAAGTAAAATAAATCATTATGTCAAAAACACACCTGCACCCAAATGTTTATCACAGCATAATTCACAATTGCAAAGAAACAGAATCAACCTAAAGTGTCCATCAATTGATGAGTAGATAAAGAAAATGTGATCACACACACACATACACACACACATATATCATGGAGTACTTACTACTCAGTCATAAAAAGGAAAGAAATAATGTTGTTTATAGCAACTTGGGTGGAACTAGGCTTTTTTCCCCCCAGAATATTCTCCATCTTTAGAGTAAGAGGGTACCTTACTTTTTCTCTTCCTTCTACCTCTTTTACATTGAAGGAGTATTTTGAGTGATTAAATGATTTATGTCATTATCTCCTTGTACTTCAGATTTTCACACCCATCCAATCTGTGAACATGGCTTCTCTGTGAACTTGGCCAGCCTTGTTCAACAGAGCTCATGTGAAATGTGTTGATGGTCTTTGTGCTGGCTGCAGGAATGATAACAAACCAATTGGACTAGTCATAACCTTTCTCTACATCATTATGACTCCAGAATTATTAACCACTTTCACATGACTCTATGTACATAGCCACAATTGGTTACATTGTAAATTGGGGGAGTCCCTGATACGTAGTGATTCTGCTTCCAAAAAATATACACACTCAGCAAAGCTGAATTTTATTTTTGAACCAGATTCTATGTATCTATTCTTCAGGGAAAAGAAAGTAGACCAAAACTTCATTTTTTATTAGTTTAAATATTTTAATTGTAGATATAGCCCCCAAATGCAAAAATGTAGCAAGATAGAGAAAATGACTTTACAAAGTTGCATTATAACTCCTCAGTTGCCTTGATTGTAATTGTTTAAATTTGAACACATCGATACCATTTAATTAAATTCATTTAATATAAATCGCATATCTTCTTTCCCGCATTTAGAAAGTCTTCTGCTAAATTCAAAAATCTTAAGACAAGATTATGTTTATATACATTTGCTATGACTTGCAGAATTTCTATCAAATAACATGACACAGCAATGATAATTACAATGAGAATCCCCCTTTTTTTTTCTATTCCAGAAAATTCACCATTGTTCTTCAAGTACACACTGGTATTCATTTGGTATGAGAATCTCTCATTTGGTTTTGTTATGTTAAAGTAGCAAGTCACTTCATAAAGAAAGCTGGCTCAGTAGCATTTAGGTTCAGTTATAATTTGTTGCAAGACTCCTCATTGTCGTCCTGATGTTTTATCATACGTATGTGGGGTACTGCTGGTTTGAGCAACAATGAAGAGCCAATATCACACTTCAGGATCTTGCTGCCTGTAGAATGGTTAACAATAGATAAGACACATTTATTCTTGGCAGTCTTTGAAAAGTACCTTGGAGAATTACTGTAGCATTATGTACTGTAAGCATCTGTGAAACTACAGAGTAAAGTGTGATTTTCACAGCTTATTGTATCCTAAAAATACTGGATATTATTGAAGTAGAAAAACTTTTTCTGTTGATATTTGTATGACCCCTGACAATGAGCTAATGTAATATTGAGATAAATCAGTAATGTTACATGGGAGAGGGATAGCCTGCTAACATGCTTACCAAGTAAAAATGTAGGACCATAAAAAATTATTAATTGGGAAACTGAATTTTCTAACGAGACCTATGATGCTGGTGAAATATACAATTTTCTCAACTGTTCCTTCCATGGGCACGCCTTTTGACTTTTCCAGCATCTGCCTTTATGATGACTAACCTACTTAAACACACCTGGGTTGGGTCCTTCAACTACAATGTGGTATCACTGCTCACCATCAGAACTGTCACTAGTTTGTACAGTGGCGCACTTGATCTCTGGAAATAGAATGATTCCCTGGCACGAAAATTACTTTATCAGTCTTTGTTTATAACAAAGGGACACAGAGGGGGGAAAAAACAGATTGGCAAGATGAAAAAAAAGATAATTCTGTGCATCTGCCAAGAAAATTCCTCAAAGAAGATACTGGCAGTTTAGTGTAATTTTTGAGAGCAAAATTACAACATGGTAAACAAAAGTATGAATTTTAGGGGGGAAGGGGATTATTTTTAGAGAAGTGTTAGCAGACCATATAAACTGTATTTTATTGTTTTGAGAAGATAGTTTATTTCAAAGGATTAGTTAATGCAGGATGGGTACTAACATTTATTGAGTGTCTATAAAACAGTAAGCTTCATTCTGAAGCTCATCTTCATGAGAAGAGAGCTTCAGAATGCTCATGTTCATATGCAAGAAAGGAATTTTCATCTCATTTTACCAATGAGGAAGTCATCTTCTATTAATTTACACTGCTGTCTGGAATAGCTCAGATTACATCTCTCCCCATTCATAGTGTCGGTGCTTTAAAGGTCAGGTCGCTATTTATAAAACTTGAGAGTGAGAATAAAGCAAGAGTCTAATGGCACCTGGGTGACAGTGTGCAGAGCCCTACACTCAACCAAAAATATAGAGGCTTCATTTTGATCTGGAGAAAACTTGTATTTAGTAGTGAGATATGACATGAAAATAATGCAAAAAAACATAAAATAGAAATGTCTAGTAATTACTTATACTGCTGTATAATTTCTTTGGCTTTTTCATGAAATAGTTGGATTTCAACTCCAAAGCAATTTTGAGAGATAAAATAACAATAACAACAATAATTAAACCTTTCAGAGTGCTTCCTTTGTGCAGTGTTTCTGTTTTAAATCCATTCATACTCACATCACATCTAGGAGGTGGTGCTTTTGTTACGCCAATTAGGGATGATAAAACTCAGGTACAAAAAGTTAAATGATTTTTCCAAGGCTGCAGTGATAGTGAGTGTTAAAGATATAATTCCCATACAAATAGTGTGGTTCTTGAGCTCATACCTTAAACAACATATTCTACTTCCTCCACGTCACAGTGGCTTGGAAGACTGCCTATGAAGACTACCTTGCACCGTTATTGTGAGAATTATATGAATTGAGACATTTAATGGTCTTGGAGCAGGGCCTGGTGCCGTTAAATGCCAGCTATCATTGTCACGGCCTATATATTCATGCTTTAGTGATTCTAGACCACGATAGGTGGCTAGTTTGGGAAATTTCTATAGAAAGGAGAGCTTTTGGCAACATCTATTTATTATCTCTCATGATTTATGAATTGGCAGAGCAGTTGATTCACATGATGACAGCTGGAGCTGGAGTTACTCAGAAACTCAATTGATCTGGAGCATATTAATTGTTTGAATCTCACATGTCTATAGCCTGAACAGGAATTCAAAAACTGAGCTCATCTGAGATACTAAGGTAGCTGAGCCTCTTTTTATCCATGTATTCTTGGGCATCTTTGCCCCTCCACGTGTCTACCCTACTATCTCTCCCGCGGGGCAGACAGTATTCTTACATGTCCCCTTAAGGTTCCAAAAGCACAAATGTAGATGCTTTGAGGCCTTTTTATAGCCAAGAACATTGGACAGAAGCATTTTCTTGATAATCTCTTTGTTAAAGTTAGTCAGAACCGACACAGATTTAATATACGAGGGAGCAAATAAAGGTAGTCATCTGTATTGGAGGCTCTCTTTGGAATTCAGCCACTTCAGGGATCTAGTAATTAAATGCCATGTTTTTTTTAATTAAGTATATAAAGTTATCATTTACCATTTTGAGTTTTGACAATCACATGTAGGCATGTAACCACCTCACAAATAGGAAAATGATTATTTCCTATTTACAGAGAATCTACAATGGTAAATTTATCTCAGGAATGTATGAGAGTTCTAGTTGCTCCAAATCCATGCCAGCACTCATTAAATTTACTTCTCCCCTTTGCTAATAGACATGAAGTGGTATTTCACTGAATTTTAATGATACACAACATTGTGTATCATTTTCTGTGCATATTCCAACCTGTATCTCCTTGATAATGCATGTGTTTAAATCTTTTGATCATTTTTTAGTGCCTTGGGGTTTTGTTTTGTTTTCTTTTTGGATTTTGAGAGTTTATTAGATGTAGGTCACTATAGTATATGCCCAGCACTCGTCATTTATGCTTTCCATTCATTCTGTAGACTCTCTTTTCATTTTGCAACAGTATCTTTTGAAGAGCACTGATTTTAATTTTGATGTAGTTGACTTATTTTTTCATGATTGTTTTTCTATTCTTTCTTAGAAATCTTTTGAATGTCATGAGAACTTTTCCTTATTTTTCTTCAAGAAGTTTTATCATTTTAGGTATTACATTTTCTTTTATTTTGGTATATGGTAGGGGGTTTGAGTCATGAGCAGCATCTTGATGGACAAAACAATATGTTATGTTTAATACTTGGAACTTCTTTTATATTTCTTCTGTAAAATGACAAGGAAAGTAACATGTTGTATACCCAAATGCTATGGAGGCGAATTGAAATTATCTTTACTGGTTGGAATTGTTTGCATACTAATTTGGAGTGTTTTCTTTTATATGGATAAGGAATAATAATAATAATAATAATAATATTTGACTGTGAGTCGAACTGAGTCTTAACAAGATTATACATACTTCCACAATTTATACAATTATCTTCAAACTGATTTGACTCTAAACTTTTTTCACTTTTCTCTGGAAATTTTAAAAACACAGGACTAAGGAAGGGGATTTTTAAACTATTCCTATCACTGACACCCCTCATTTGTGCTTGAGTAGGCCATTAAACTATATTTCAATTTTCTCATAAGAAATGGAAATATTGGAAGGAAAAAGTGAAATATTTTATATGAAAATGTCTTAGAGTACAAAATGCTATAGTAATAATGATAATAATAATAATAATAAAATCTTGTTTAACCTCCAACCATCCAAACTCATACTAAGCACGTCCACTAGAATAACTTTTGAGATTAAAGTTTTAAGCCACTCCACAACTCACTGCCTTCTAATAAACATTCAGTTCTCAAAACTCACTGCCTTCTAATAAACATTCAGTTCTCAGCAGATATCTACAAACAATAGCCATCTGCTTTCTCTTCTGCTCTCCCCAATTCCAGCTTGCCTTATTCGTAGGTCAATACTTCTTTCCCTTCTTTCTTTTATTGTCAGAGTGCTCAGCAGTTGTCACTCCTTAATTATATGCTGAGCTTCCTGAGGCTGCACAATCAAAATGTAATAACTTTTTGGATAGAAGTTTCTGGGTTCTGAAAATTTCCTATAGAGGTCTAGAGGGTGGAGGTTCTACTGTAATTGATGGAATAGAGAGTTATATGATGATAATAAGGACTTGTAGTAAATATTTTGGAGGATTTACTGATATTTGCAATTTCTTGACTACTTTGTAATTTTTTGGGTTTATTCTCACATATATAGATATAAGTTAATGGTTATGTTTTAGAAATGTTTTATAAGCCTTTGTAGAGAGTAGTACACAAGCACAAAGTATTGTTGTCTTTCTGTCAATTGTGTCTTAGAATTATGCACAGCTTGAGAAAATATGTATCTTTTCAAGGCATTTTAGCTTAAGTTAATTCAGCTTCTTTATAACCTGGTTTGATTGATATCGGAAAAAATCTCCATTTCAACAATATTTCTTTGAAAATTACATGGACTGGAAAAAAAAACAACAATAGTTTATCAGAAAGTGGTATGTCCCCAGTTGAGAAGCAATTTATAATAGTATACATAAATATTTCAATTACCTAAAATACCACATTCAAAACTGACTGTGAGATCAATACCTGTTGAAAGAATCTAGCAAACCTTTTGTGTAAGAGTCATCATTTCCTAAACATATTTTAAGATATTGTGGCCATGGAAACCTGTGCGGGGTACTCATAAAGTCCCAATGGGTATAGATTTTATGTCAAATGAAAGTAACATTGATGTTTCTATGGTGTAATAGAATTATGTCCTGTTAGAAGGAAAAGCAAAGATAGAAGAAAAATAATTCTTTGCATAAGTAAAATGAATTTACTAGTTTTTTCAAATCATTCACAGATTTATTTTACATATTTCTCTTATTTCTTCCTTGAACTTTTTTCATTGTTCATGGTGAAAAGTGTCCCATTCTTTCCCACTACTCTTTTATACTCTTCATTGAGAAGACATGAAACCACATTTTAAGTTTTGAGGTCTAAACTGCTTAATGAATACTTACTAAATCTTTTTAGAGAGCTGTTTTAGTTATTTATTAATAAATGAAGTTACTAGTTTTTCAGAATATTTGAGGTATTCTGTAGAAATTTAAAGATAATTCCTATCGATAGACTCTATATTGAAGTGATGAGAGGAGAGAGAGAGAAAGATAAATATTAAGGCCAATCTTAAACAGTTGCTATTGAGGATTTTAGATTCATAGTATGACATCACTTGCTTTATTTTATATCTCTTTGTAAAGCATCCATAATTGTTTCTGTTTATTTGTTTCAAAGAAAACACTTTAATTCTTCTTTTCCTTTTATATTTTCAAAGTGAAACAGGACCTAAATTTTCCTGAGTGTCACTCTGTCTGAATTCAGATATTCTTATGATGTTGTCATGAAGAGAGAGGCCTCAAGGCGCATTTCTTATATGCAGAAGACCAAGAAAAAAATGCCTCTTTTATTCTTTGCTTCAGAAACAGGAGATATAATTGAAAAGAAGAATCATGTTCAGTTAAGGACTTCGCTTCAGTGAATTAAAAGCTAAGAGAATGGGATGTGATTCTACACTAAAACTATTAATTTTAGAATTAATCTAACCAGCTTGCATCAATTTAAAGAGAGGTATAGTAGAGTAAATTCTCTAATTTCTGAGTATAAATCTATTTTTCTACTTAACTCTTAAAATATGCCACTAGTGAAATAAAGCTTCACATCCAATAAGTTAAGTTACACCTTCAATGGGCTTACATCATTCACTGCATCATTGACTACTCTTGAGCAGAAGTCAGGTGATCTTCAGACTTCAAGGAGATGACGATATGAACTTAGTCTGTTGTGGGAATATGAGGCAAACAACTATTCCAATGCCTTGAAGTAATTACTATAAACCAGCATCCCCGTGAAGCCATAGTTTGATGAGTTCTGTCTTAGGTAGTGTGAAGTTTGAGATGTGATATAATGTCTCATTTATATTTAAAAACATTTCGCTGAGTTCCAGTTTTGAGTTTGGAATTTATCAGTTTGTAACTCAAACTACAGGAAAGAAAGAAATTATCTGAAGAGGGCAGCGCCTGTGGCTCAGTGGGTAGGTCGCCAGCCTCATATACCAACAGTGGCTGGTTCAAACCCAGCCACAGCCAAACCGCAACAACAACAAAAAAAATAGCCGGTCATTGTGGTGGGTGCCTGTAGTCCCAGCTACTTGGGAGGCTGAAGCAAGAGAATTGCCCAAGTCTAGGGGTTGCAGATTGCTGTGAGCTGTGATGCCACAGCACTCTACTGAGTGTGATAAAGTGAGACTTTGTCTCTTAAAAAAGAAAGAAACAAAGAAAGAAATTATCTGAGGAGAAAGAATAAAATGAGATGTGAAGAAGACTGAAAGAAGCATCCTAAGATATTAAGAGACCAATGGAAGAAGGAACAAAGATAAAGAGAAACCAAGCAGTAGGCACCAAAAGGTAGGAAGGACTGTGAGATGTGAATGGTACCACAAAGAGGGGAGTGAGGCGGGTACAGAGAAGGGTCTGCCTGGGAGAAGTAGTCAACCGAAGCAGTGGATGCAGAGGTCAAGTGTAAGACACTTTGACCTGTGACCAATAGATTCATCATCTTGAAAGTTGTGGGTAGCCTTAAAATAAGAAGTTGAGAAGGTAGAAACTTGGAAAGTGATATAAGAAAAGGGAATGACGAGCACAGCCACGGGAACACACCTGCATGGAAGGACAAAGGCCAATGAAGCATAGTCACAGAAGGCAATAGAGAACTAGGCCAAAGATAACATGCGGATTTATCACAGAAATTAAGAGAAGTGGAAATTATTTTAGAAAGAGATCAACTGTACTGTTGCTACCAATAAAGTAGAATTATAGCAAAAATAATTCGGTGGGTTAGGCAGTGAGGCGGATTTTAATTATATACTGATGTATGTGATAATTTCGCTCACGCTTATTTTTTCTATTCCATGTGGCAAGACACAGGAGGCCATTGTGTTAGTTCATTCTCTGTAGGGTTGATGAGGCAGATAGGCAATATAGAAATATAGGCTATATGGAAATTCTTCAGTAGAAATGAGACTGAAGAGAGAGAAAAGAAATGACTCATGGAGCAACGGCAGGAGGAGAGAGGGAAAGGTAGGATTTAGAACACCATGGAGGAATTAACGGGGACATGAAGAGGGACCTTCTTTTACTTCTTTTACCATTTTGAATAACATTTTTTAGTTCTATTCAGGGTTAAACATCTTTTAGCTAAGGCTGAACCTTAAATACCAGGATACTGACTGAGAGATTGGAAAAGCCAATTTTCAAAAGAAAATATACTTCTGCAAACTTCAAAAATTATCTTATTTTATAACAGTGAAATTCTTTCTCCTTTGTCTTGTGATTTTTTTTTTTTGAGGTGAAATTTAAGTTTTTGTGTGAGTAGTAGTATTATACCTATCTTGAGTGTCTAGCTTGTACTGCATCACACTATACTTTTGTTTAATTCTTAATAAACTGTTCACTTGTTAAAAAAAATGCCCCAAATCTGGAAAAAAAATTATTTTATATCCTCTTCCCTATTTTAAGGCTTATATATCCTCTAAAGAGGATAGAGGATAGTTGTTTGTTCCCCCCTACCCCGCCATGAGCCAGGTCATTTCAACATCTTCAAAAATAAGCACACACCATAATTATATTGAGATTTAATTCTTAATGCCAATAGGATAAATTTAAAGCTTAGGCAATCAATTTTTAAGCCATTGAAAAATGTCATCCAGTCTACTTTACTTGTTTTACAACAGAAGAAATATGTACTAGGAATATGATGCTTATTTTGTCATGGCACACAACCATTCAGATAAACCCTAGCTGTTCCTTTTACAGCAAGGAAATATGTGGAAACTGTCACTACGTGAAAGCATGATTAATTATATTTTAGCCTCATGCTATTCACTGTGTCATTCTTTGCATTCCTCTATTATTTCACGTTTAATTGTTTAAAACATTTGGAAATACTTGATAGAGTTATAAGTGGTAGATACATCTACAGTGTTTTTACCTTTAGCTTATGCAGAGAAAGTTCTACTATTTAAGAGAAATAATGCATATGACAAAGTATACATTAGAGAGAGTAATTATGATTCTTAAATGTGTGGAGAGGAAAAATGACTAATATTTAGTCTAAGTCCTTACAGTAGTCTTTTTAAAGTTTGCATTTCAGAAGAATTGAAACTTCTAAAAAAATCATGCTGACAGTTACACATTTACCTGCAGTAGTGCTCTCACTGAAAAGCAATTTAATTTGATACACAGAATTCCTTAGCACTGTCACAAGCAGGCTCTTTTGGGTTATCAATTTCCTGGTGAAATAATTACACTAACAGCTTAACAGTCTTTTCTTATCCTTTCTTTTAGAAGTAAGCATGTTTTACTGAAATCATGTACACAGCTGTGATTTGAATGGCAATATTTCTCTTACATTCCATGAAGGCTGATTTTTCTGACCTTTGCTTCAGCACAATAGAGGTAAACACTCAGGGGAACACATTACTATATTTAATATACTGCTAATAATGGTGTACTCCATTGAGTAAAACATGGGCCTGCCCAGTAGGTGCTCGTGATTCAGTGAGAAAAGCAGATTCACATGTAAACAACTCTTCTGTAAGGCTATTATTAAGGCCACTAGGAGAACTGTAGTGGAAAGTCCCATATTTTGCTCCTGCTTCTTTTCTTTTTTTTTTTTTTTCCAGGTTTTGGCCAGGGCTGGGTTTGAACCCACCACCTCAGGTATATGGAGCTGGTGCCCATATTTTGCTCCCCCTTATTTTGCTCCTTTTATCTGGACCGCCTGCAGCAAGCAGTGTTCTTGACCAAAATAAAGTATGCACTGTTTCCATTCTCTTATATACTATACTAATTTCTGTGCTCTGTTGGAAATTGCTTTCTGTAGTTTAGAATCTTGACATAGCCCATTGTTTGGTGAGTGGCTTGGCCCCGTATAAATCTTAGCTCTGAGTAATCTTGCCACAGTGGCTCAAGAAAAAGTTGCACAATCTCATTTCACCAACATGGTAGCCTCAAATAATCAGAAAAAAAAAATTCCCCTAAAATGCTCAGAGAAAGTATTACTCAGTGGTAATAGTAAGTACACAAATACAGAGTACTCTGTTGCAATAATCGCAATGTATAAACCACTCCTACCTTGAGTAGACTAAAAGACAAACCTATCAAAAATAACTATGCAACTTTTTCGGAAACAAAAAGTTAAAAAGTAGGGTGGTGATAGAGTTAAAGTATAGAATTTCATTAGGTTTCTCTTTACTTGTTTTTAACTAGAGTTCTAATAACTGGTTATAAAATGCTTTTTTGTAAAGCTCATGGTAACCTCAAGTTAAAAAACCTGCAACAGAAAAACAAGCAAAAAATCTAGAAATTAAAACATGGTACTAGAGAAAACAACGTTTAACAAAGGAAGACAAGAAGAAAGTAAGAGAGAAAGAGAGGACCACAAAACAAGTAGAAATCAAATAACCACATGGCAGGGGGAAGACCCTAACTACTGATAACAAAATTGAATGTGAATTGATTAAACTCATCAATGAAAAGACGCAGATGGTTTAATGGAGGAGAGGGGACCCTGTAAGAGCCAACTCTATTTTGTCTGCAAGAAACCCACTTCACCTATAAATACACACCTAGATTGAAAATAAAAGAATTAAAAAAGATATTCCATGCAAATAGAAAGCAAAAAAGAACAGAAATTGCTGTACTTGTATCACACAAAATAGATTTGAAGAAAGAACTGCAAAAAGAGACAAGGAAGGTCATGACAATGATAAAATGATCAAACTCAGCAAGAGGATATAACAATTCTACATACAGGCATATATGCACCCAACACTCAGATTTATAAACAAATATTATCAGAGCTGAAGGAAGAGATAGTCCCATTACAATAATCACTGGACATTTCCACAGCCCATCCTCAAAATTGGACAGATTGCCCAGACAGAAAATCAACAATGAATCATTGAATTTAATTCGCACTATGTACATAGAACAATTAGGCCTAATAAACATTTACAAAATATTGTATCTAGCAGTTGTGGAAATCACTTTCTTCTCCTCAGCTCATGAATCAGGACAGATGATATGCTAGTCCACAAACAAGTCTTAAAAAATTCAAAAAATTTAAATTCATGACAATTTTTTCTCTGACAAGGGTGAATGAAAACTAGATATTAACAAGACGAACACTAGAAACTTAAACAATATGTTCCTGAATGTCCAGTGTATCAATGAAGAGATTAAGAAAGAAATTAAAAATTTCTTGAGAAAAATGACAACAGGCTCGGCGCCTGTGGCTCAATGGGCTAAGGCACTAGCCACGTACACCTGAGCTGGCGGGTTCGAATCCAGCCCGGGCCCACCAAACAACAATGGTAGCTGCAACCAAAAAATGGCCGGGCGTTGTGGCGGGCGCCTGTAGTCCCAGCTACTTGGGAGGCAGAGGTGGGAGACTCGCTTGAGCCCAGGAATTGGAGGTTGCTGTGAGCCGTGATGCCACAGCTCTCTACCCAGGGTGACAGCTTGAGGCTCTTTCTCAAAAAAAAAAAAAAAAAAAGAAAAAGAAAAAAATGACAACATATCAAAACCTATGGGATACAGTAAAAGTATCAGTACAGGAGAAAACATCATAGCAATAAGTGCCCTACATCAAAAAGTAGAAAAGCTTCAAATAAACAGCCTAATGATAGATCTCAAAGAATCAGAAAAACAAGAATAAACCAAATGTAAAATTAGTAGAAGAAAAGAAGTAATAAAGTTCAGAGCAGAAATAAATTGAAACAAACAAACAGAAAACCAATGATGAACAAAAGTTGTTTTTTGAAAATATTAACAAAATTGGCACACTTTTAGCCAGACTAAGAAAGAAAGAGACCCAAATAAATGAAATCAGAGATCAAAAAGGAGACATTAAAACTGATACTGCAGAAAGCCAAAGAAACTTTTGAAGCTACTATGAGCAACTATATGCCAATAAATGGAAAACCTATAAGAAATGAATAATTTCCTAGACATGTAAAGACAACCAAAATTGATCCAAGAAGAAATCCAAAACCCAAATAAACTAACAACAAGTAATGAAATGCAAAGAATAATAAAAAATCTCCCATCCAAGAAAGCCTGGGACCCACTGCCTTGACTGCTGAGCTCTACTATGCTTTCAAAAAAGAACTAACCCAAATATTACTTAAATTATTATAATAAACTGAGGGAGAAAGGATGCTCTAAAACTCCTTCTACATGTACAAGGCCTATATCACCCTGACACCAAAATCAGACAAAGATACAACAAAAAAGAAAAATATAGGCCAATATCTCTGATGAACAGATACAGAAACTTCAACAAAATATTAGGAAAGGGAATTCAACAACACCTTAAAAAATTATGATCAAATGGGATATATCTTAGAGATTCAAGGGTAGTTCAATGTAGGCAAATCAATTGATGTGATAAATTATATCAACAGAAGAAAGGATGAAAACCATATGATCATTTTAATTGATTCTAAAAAAGCATTTAATAAAATCCAAAAAGTGTTAATGATAAAACTTTCAAAAAAAACTGAATTTTGAAACAACTTAACAGAGTAAAAGCCATATATGACAAATTCATGGCTTGTATCATACTGTATGAGGAAAAACTGAAAGCCTTTCCTCTAAGAGCTGTAAGATCTGGAACAGGACAAGGATGTCCCCTTTCACCAATGTTATTTAACATTTTGCTAGAAAGTTTTGCTAGAGTGATCAGACAAAGGAAAGAAAGAAAAAAGGGCATCTGAATTAGAAGGGAAGAAATCAAATTGTTGTTTGCAGATGACATCGTTTGATATCTAGAGAATCTAAATGACATAAAAAAAAAGAACTATTGCACCTGATAAACAAATTCAGTAAAATTGCAGGATAAAATATTAATATAATAATCTGTAGCATTTCCATATGCCAATAGTAAACAATCTGAAAAGAAAATAAGAAAGTAATGTTGTTTACAGTAGCTACAAATAAAATGAAATACCTGGAGATAAATTGAAGCAAAGAATTAAAATCTCTCTATAATTAAAGCTATAAAAGTTTGATGATAGAAATTTGAGAGGACATGCAAAAAAAATAAAGGTATTCCATGCTCATTGATTGGGAGAGTCAATTTAAATGTTCATACTACTCATAGCAATCTGGATTCAATTCAAGCCCCATCAAATGCCAAAGAAATTCTTAGCAGAAATTGAAAAAAATAATCCTGTAAATCTTATAAACCACAAAAGACCCAGAATAGCCAAAATCATCCTGAGCAAATAAGAACAAAACTGGAAGAATAACATTATCTGACTTCAAATTAACTAAGAGCCATATTAACCAAAACAGGATAGTACTGGCATAAAAACAGACATACAGACTAACGAAATAGAATAGATAACCCAGAAATAAATCCACATATCTCTAGTGAACTTGTCTTTGACAAAAAACTTATTCTTTGACAAGAATACACAGTGACAAAGGGACTTTATTCAATAAACGGTGCTGGGAAAACTGGTATCCACTGCAGAAGATTGAAACTAGACTCTTTTTTTTTTTTTTTTGCAGTTTTTGCCCAGGGCTGGGTTTGAACCTGCCACCTCTGGCATATGGGGCCGGTGCCCTACTCTTTGAGCCACAGGCGCCACCCTGAAACTAGACTCTTATCTCTAGTCATATATAAAAATCAAATCAAAATGGATTAAAATGGATTAGGCTCTTAAATATAAGACCCCAAACTATGGAACTAGTAAAACAGTTCCTTGGGGGAAAGTGCTGGAGGCCATTGATGTGGGCAAGGACTTCTTGAGTAATACCCCCAAAGTACAGGAAATCAAAGCAAAATGGGACAAATGGGGTCATATCAAGCTAAAAAGCTTCTGCACAACAAAGGAAGCAATGAACAAAGTGAAGAGTGAACCACAGAGTGGGAGAAAACGTTTACAAACTGCCCATGTGATAAGAGGTTAATAGTCAGAAAATGTAAGAATCTCTAATAATTTCATAAGAAAAAAAAATCAAATAATCTGATGAATAAATGGCAACAGATATGAATAGACATTTTTCAAAAGAAGATCATAAAAAGGCCAACAGGTTTATAAAAAAAACTCAAAATCATTAGTCATCAGAGCATTGCAGATCAAAACTACAAGGATATATCATCTCATTCCAGTTAATACGGATTTAATAAAAAAGATGGGCAATAACAAATGTTGGCAAAGATGTGGAGAAAGGGGAACCCTTGTATGCTACTGGGAATGTAAATTAGTGCAAATACTATGAAAACCAGTAGGAAGTTTCTTCAGAAAATTAAAAATAAAACTACCATATGACTTAGCAATCCCACTGCTTCATAGACCAACAGAAGAGATTTCAGTATATCAAAAGATATCTGCACTCCCATGTTTATTGTAGCGCTAATCACACTAGCCAAAATTTGGAATCAACTTAAGTATCCATCACTGGATAAAAGTATAAATGAAATATTATATAGCAAAAAAAAAAAAAAAAGAATGGAATCTTGCCGACTGCAATTCCATGGATGGAACTGGAGGACGGTATGTTAAATGTGATAAATCCAGCATAGAGCAACAAATTTGAACATTCTCAGTCATGTATGGGAGCTAAATATTAAAAACAATTGATCTCATGGAAATAGAGAATGAATGATGGTTACCAGAGATGGGAAGGTGGAGTAAAATGGAGATGGTTAATGGGATACAAAATATACTTAGATAATTAGACGGCATGAACAATGTTTGATAGCACAATCAAGTGACTATAATCAACAATAAGTTAGGGTAAATTTTTTAAAAACTAAGAATGGAATTGGCATGTTCTTAACACAAAGAAATGATAAATGCCTGAAGTGATGGTTACCCCAATCATTCTGACTTGATTATTTCATATTGTGTCAATTTTTGGACACAAGTTTAGGAAAGCAAGTACAATAGAATCAAAGTCCGTCTTAAAATAAATGTCAAATTATCAGAACCTTGAGACAATTCATGTTTTTGATACTTTTCCTTTCTAAAAAAGGCTAATTATCTGAAAATAAAATAATTAAAAATGCGTTTATATAATTCCCTTTCACCACTACATCTATTCCAAAAATTCAGAAACTTTCACATTATCATTTGTGTTCAATAACAATTAACCCATCTAGAAGTTTCTAAACAAATTAAGTGGGTAATTGCTATTGCTAAGGAACAAAGAAACTGGTAATTATAATATCTTCAATCATTGTAGCAATCATTTCAATGACACCATTAGTACTATAAATGCTCTTAAAACTTTAAGTTATGTTACCAATTTTTATTTTTATTTATTTATTTTTTTTTTGAGACAGAGCCTCAAGCTTGTCACCCTGGATAGAGTGCTATGGCATCACAGCTCACAGCAACCTCCAATTCCTGGGGTCAAGTGAGTCTCTTGCCTCTGCCTCCCAAGTAGCTGGGACTACAGGCACCCACCACAACGCCCGGCCATTTTTTTTGGTTGCAGCCGTCATTGTTGCTTGGCGGGCCTGGGCTGGATTCGAACCTTCCAGCTCAGGTGTACGTGGCTGGTGCCTTAGCCCGTTGAGCTACAGGCTCGAGCCATGTTACCAATTTTTAAAAGTCTTCAGCAAGATTAAACCCCAATTGCTTATAGTAGATACTTGCTCATTTATACATCTTCTGACTTTCTTTCTTCTTCCCAGCTTACTTACCTATTATCTCACTAGTGATTTTTGGATAATCTCCTAAGCAAACTTCATGCTCAAACCCTCAATAAAATTTTATGTAGTGCTCATAGAACAGAGAAACTCCCATCTGACATATGGGTTAAAAATCTCATTCTTGAATTCTTCATGCTAAAATTAATTCTTGTCTAAGATTAACTTTTCTGCAAAGGTATGGTAGTTATAGCATCTGCTTTTGGTAGAAGTCAATCTAACACAATCTTTCAAGAAAGTTTAAATTTGTCAAAATATGTTCTTTTAAAAACAGATGTAAAGGACAATCTAATTAAGCTCAAATTTTCACAATGAAACTCAAAAAGAATTTGAAGTATCAAATGAGATTCATTTTCTATAAATACTAAGTTATCATATCTTGCCTCTTATTTTCAATATTTTACTTATGAATTTCATGTTTCTATATTTTTTCTTCTTAGTTATCTCATTTTATGTAAAAGAAATGTGCATTGTTCTCACCATTTTAGAGCAAGGCAGCTGGCTAAATTCATATAACTATCACACAGTAGGATAGAAATTTCACCTTAAATATTCCTTCTCATAATTACATCACTTAGTGAGAGATAGCCTGAAAGAAAAAAATAGTGATCCCAATTTGGAGAAGTCTCAAGAATCCAGACCCTTACAGTAGAATTTATGAAATTTAGAAAGGAAAACATGAGCAAGTCTTAGATGAATATATATGTATATACATACTTATATATATATATTGATTATATAAATATATTTGTGCCTATAATTACCATGTAGCAGATCAGCAGATAAAATTTCTTCCAATCAAACATATGGACTTGCCTCTGAGGCAGGTAAGTGTGAAAAGTGGACATTTTCTTTGACAGGCTATGGCATATATGTAATGGGTACTGTGAATCACCCCGATGTCCATTGAGAAGGCATTTTATCACTTGTACTTGGCAGGTAGCTCATCAAATAAGGGAGCTTACCAGGCTCAGTCATTGACTGCATAGGTCCACCTTAAAAAGGATCAACAGATTAACCAGATGGCCCTAAGATATGTAATTGTGAAAACTTAGCTAGAAACACAGATGGTTCCAACAGCTGCCTTGGTAAAGAAGCAAACTTTCTCAAGAGAGAAGCCATAGATATGTTATCTCTATAACTTAAAAGACATATTTTTCCCTTAATGTTAGACATAATTTTGTTTGGTTATTTAGAAATTAATATATTTTGGTATTTCCTCTTAAAACTACCAGAATTGTTTTTAAACCATTTTAATACTTTTGGCCAGGTGTGGTGGCTCGTGCCTGTAATCCTAGCACTCTGAGGGGCCAAGGCAGGTGGATTGCTTGAGCTCAGGAGTTTAAGACCAGCCTGAGTAAGTGTGAGATCCCCATCTCTACTAAAAATAGAAAAGTTAGCTAGGCATTGTGGTGGACGCCTCTAGTCCTAGCTACTTGGAAAGCTGAGGTAAGAGGATAACTTGAGCCCAGGAATTTGGGGTTGCTATGACATATGATGCCACAGCAAAGGAGTAAGATTCTGTCTCAAAAAAAAAAAATTTTTTTTCAGACAATCAAAATGAAAGGACTGACTTTACCCTCCTACACAACAAGGAAAGCAGAAATTATATAGAAACACAATTATTTAGAATACTGAATATCAGACAATGAAAGACATTGATTTGGGGGTTATGGGGAACAAATTTGGTTTAAGACTACACAACTAAACCTTGGCAAAGTTTTTCATGTAAGGATTAGTGAAAATAAGGAGATGTAACTGAGAGGGGATAGAGCTGAGAGTTTGCGAGACCAAAACAGGTAGAGTTTTCAAGTAATGGTAGCAGATAGGAGAAAACAATAACACAAAAATTATAGCGAGCTCCTATTCAAGTATTTAGCTAAATACCGATTGGCACATGACATGGGAAAACTGCCTAAAAATACTATCTAAAAGGACTGGGAGAATAGTCATTAGAACCCATACAGTACCTGGAATATTGCCTGTTCCCACCAGCCAGACTGGAAAGTGTCACGATTTGCAGGGTATTGAATAGAGTGGATCAGTAGACTAGCCCTTGCTCTAGTCATACTTAAAATAACTTACAAGAAAAACCTAAAAGAAAAAAAAATAAAACTGTTTCCTAGTAATTTTCCTCCATCTAAGAAGAATGCTCAATAATATTTGCAGTAACATGGTAAGATGAAATTCACAATGTCTGGCATTCAAAACAAATTAACAAACATGGAAAGAAACAGAAAGAAATGATCCATAATTATAAGACAAATAATTAAAACCAACCCAGTACACAAGAACACTAAAAAAATTATCATATTATATCCACTATGTTCAAAAAAGTAAGAGCTTGGGTGATATAAAACAGACATGCCATAAAAACTTCAAAAGATGAAGATCAGAATGCATAATATGAAAAGTAAACATCGTGGGATAATGATTTATGTAGATCTTTTAGAAGAATAGTGAACTCGATGATATAGTAACACAAACTATCCAGAAAGACTCATGGAGGAAGACAAAAATTAAACAAATGAACAGAGCATCATTGAGCTGTGGAACAATTTCAAGAAGCTGAATAATTGTGTAACTGGATTTGATTACCTAATGAGCTTAGAATTTTTGTGGTTACATTCATGTGAAGGATTAGCTTGCAATATTATTTTCTTAATAATCTTGTACCATTCTGATATCAAGGTAATAGTAGCCTCGTCAAAAGAGATCATTGGATGATGCTCTTTTATGCTGTCCTTTCTTCCTTATATCTTTGGTAAAGTTATACAGGCTTAGGTAATTGCTAGGTATTTTCAGAGTCCCGAGTGCTCAGCCTTACACCATGGAATGCTGGGTATTTTTAATGATAAATTTAATTACTGAATAGATTTAATACCATTCAAATTTCTATGTCTTTTGAGTCACTTTTGCAAACTTTTTTCCTAGAATTTGTCCATTTTGTCTGAAATTTCAAATTGATTGGCACGAATATATTGATATTTGATTATGATTATGGAAGTTCCTCAGCCAGATCCTCAAAGAGAAATTTTCAAGGAATGCTATGCCTATTCCTCTAAAGCAGGGGTCCTCAAAATTTTAAATAGGGGGCCAGTTCACTGTCCCACAGACCGTTGGCAGGCCGGACTATAGTTTAAAAAAAAATTATGGGGGGAGGAGCCAAGATGGCGATCTGTAGCCAGCTTTCTGCAGAGGTTTCCATCCAGAAGGAGAGTTAAAGGACAGAAACTCAGCAAGAAAGTCGATGGTTTGGATCTGAGCCAAAAGAAAAGGTCAAAGAGCACACATCCACCCTGCTGGGGCAACCTGAGACCCCGAGAACACAAACAAAAAGGTACAGAGCACATCACCAAGCGGACGGGAGTCCCCTCCCCAATGAGAGAGGTTCACAGTATACTCCATACCTGCATACAAACAAGTGAACAGAGTTCAGATGTCCTCCCACTCTACCCCATGGGAGAGACCCTCTAAAAACCAGACCTCCTTCCCCTACTAGGGTGCCATGGCACTCTCCAGCCAGGCATAAAACTGTATATACTCTCTACCTGCAAGTTGGAGTTGCTGGTGTTCCCCTCCACTCTCACCCGGAGGTCTGGAGGCCTGTCCCCCACAGAGTCCAGATTCTTGGAGATTTTCTCGAGGGGTGTGGACGGGCGTGGACTGTTGCTGAACTGTGCTGGTTTTCTGGCTTGGGAGTGGTGAGAGGGGAGTAAGCTGAGAGGAGACCCAGCTGGAGGGAAGGTCTCCTGAAGCTCAAAACAGCGGCCAGCACTGGGAACAATAGCAGGAGACCTGCACCCCTGTGGATATTTTGAGGAGACACTCCCAGTCTTCTGGGCGGCCAGGGGAAGCAGGCGGCTTCTCTGGTGATAGCCACCAGCAGAGCAGACTGGCAAACAAGGCACATGAAGGATATGCCTAAGGTGGTACCAGCCGGGACAGAAGGCAGAGATTAGAGTACTCCCAGAGAGGCTGCTTTCCTTATCTTCAGAATAACCTGGTCCTCAGGGGATGAAAGCTGAGACAAAGGGCTGGAACTCACAGATCGATTCAGACCAATTTGCAGCCCCAGTCTGATCAGGGAAAATAGCCTTGACAGAAATAAAGTCTGCGAACTTGTTCTGTTCCAGCAGCAACATCAATCAGGGACAGGGCTGTAACTGAGTGAAATGCTCCAGCCCCTATCAAGTACCCAGGTTGTCAGGCCTCACCTCCCCCTGCCAAACAGTGACAAGGAGTAGCGAACTGGTTGTGAGCCACAGACCTCACTGTGACCCAGGCAGGTGCAAACCTTTGGAGCATTTGCCCATTGGAGGAAACTGGATCACAACTGTTACCACTGACTGGCTGTGACAGAGGGGCAAGGTGGGAAGGAGGCATCAACCTTCCCAGACTAATCTACTTGATGGGGGGGGCGCCCTCCTGATCTCACAGAGCACCGGAGTAAATTATACTAGAGCTTCCACCAGATCCCTGCTATCTAGTTGCCAGAGACTTTTTAACTCTTCTATTTGAGATCAGTGCTGGCTAGGACAATTGATTAGGACCTCTTCAACTGGGCTAATGACTCAAGGATTTTCCAAAGTGGTACACTGGGTGTACCACACTGGGTGTGTGGTTCGATTTGGGTTTTTCAATTGTTGCCTGTGGGGGGTGCGGTGACTTAACTCTGGTATTCCTTCACAGCTCAGATTTCAATCCAGAGTAACAGATTCTCTAGGGTAAGACAAAGACCACCTGAAAATAAGACAGAGCCACTTAACCCCACCACACCAAGAAGGTTCCCAGTTTCGCAAGCAGTAGCTCTCTATGAGTCCTTGGCAAAACTCTAGGGGAAAAGGTACAGACACCAGTCCAATCTTTTAAGCAAAGGACTGGTCAATCACTACTCCTAGAACTCCCATCCCAAACTGTCCTTATCTATTCATCTAGCCAAACAGTGTAAAATTAATCATGGGGTGGAATCAATGGAAAAGCCCTGGAAACAAGAACAACCAGACTAGTCAACCCCCCCAAGGAATAATCTGGCAGACACAAGTGAGGATCCTATGCATAAACAGATGGCTGAAATGTCAGAAATCAAATTCAGAATTTGGATTGCAAACAAGATCAATAAAATAGAGGAAAAATTGGATTTAGAAATTCAGGGTGCATTTCAAAAATTGTCTCAAGAAGTCAAGAAATTCAAAGACCAAATGACCAAAGACTTGGACACATTGAGACAAGAAATTGCAGCCCTCAAAGATCTGAGAAACAAAGTAGAATCCCTCAGCAACAGAATGGAGCAAGCAGAAGAAAGGATTTCTGACATGGAAGACAAAGC
>CAUYRH010009861.1:0-14439 GCA_963574655.1 Perodicticus potto | reverse complement strand
CATAATAGTTGGAGATTTTATTTTTTTATTTTTATTTATTTATTTTTTTTTTGAGACAGAGCCTCAAGCTGTCACCCTGGATAGAGTGCTGTGGCATCACAGCTCACAGCAACCTCTAATTCCTGGGCCCAAGTGAGTCTCTTGCCTCTGCCTCCCAAGTAGCTGGGACTACAGGTGTCCGCCACAAGGCCCGGCCATTTTCTGGTTGCAGCGGTCATTGTTGTTTGGTGGGCCCGGGCTGGATTCAAACCCACCAGCTCAGGTATACGTGGCTGGCGCCTTAGCCCGTTGAGCCACAGGCACCGAGCCAGTTGGAGATTTTAATACCCCTTTGACAGTACTGGACAGATCCTCTAAGCATAAACTAAACAAAGAAATAATTAACTTAAACATGACCCTAGGACAAATGGACTAAACAGATATATACAGAACACTTCATCATAATAAAAGGAATACATTTTCTTCTCATCAGTCCACAAATAATCCTAAAAAATTGATCATATCTTAGCAAACAAGTCTAATCTCAATAAATTCAAAAGAATAGAAAGTATTCTTTGTATCTTCTTGGACTATCATGGAATGAAATTTGAAGTCAAAAGCAACAGGAATCTTCATTCCCAAATAAAATCATGAAAACTAAATAACCATATGCTGAATGACTGCTGGGTCAAAGACAAGATTAAGAAGGAAATACTTGGATCTCTTGAACAAAATGATAATGAAGCCACAAACTGTCAAAACTTGGGAAACTGCAAAGGCCATCGTAAGAGGCAATTTTATAGTTTTTGATGCCTTCATCAAGAAAACAGAAAGAGAGCAAGTAAACAACCTAATAGGTCATCTCAAGCAATTGAATAAAGAACAATTCAAGCCTAAACCCAACAGAAGAAAAGAAATAACCAAAATTAGAGTAGAATTAAATGAAATTGAAAATAAAAGCATCATTTAAAAGATCAGTGAAAAAAAAAGTTGGTTCTTTGAAAAGATAATATAATTAATAAACCCATCACCAGACTCACCAGAAACAGAAAAGTAACATCTCAAATAACTTCAATCAGAAATGATAAAGTAGAAATAACAGATACCACAGAAATATAAAAGATCGTCAGTGATTACTACCAAAAACTCTATGTCCACAAATATGAAAATGTAGAAGAAATGGACCGCCTTCCTAGACTAAACCAAAAAGAATTATAAATTTTTTTTATAAATCTGTATCAAGCACTGAAATAGAATAAACTATACAAAGTCTTCCAGAAAAGAAAAGCCCTGGAGCAAATGGTTTCCCATCAGAATTCTACTAAAGCTTCAAAGAAGAACTAATGTGTATATTGCATAATCTATTCCAAAACACAGAGAAGAAAGGAATCCTCCCAAATACATTCTATGAAGTAAATATCACCCTGATTCCAAAACCAGGAAAGGATCCAACAAAAACAGAAAACTATAGACCAATGTCATTAATGAATATCAAAGAAAAAAATATTCAATAATATCCTAGCAAGCAAAATACAGTGACACATTAAAAAAGTTATACATCATAATCAAGTAGGTTTCAAACCAGGTTGAACCTGTTGTTATTGATTCAACATTCATAATCCATAAATGCAGCTCACTACATAAATAAAATAAAAAATAAAGACCATATGATTTTCTCAACTGATGTAGAATAGGATTTTGATAATATCCAACATCTTTTTAAAATAAGAACACTTAAGAAAATAGGCTTAAGTGGGACATTTCTTTATCTGACAGAGGACATCTACAACAAAACTACACTCGATACCATATTGAATGGAATAAAACTGCAAGCATTTCCACTCAGAAATGGAACTAGACAAAGATTCTCATTGTTGCAACTGCTATTCAACACAGTGTTAGAAGTCCTAGCTAGGGCAAATAGCCAAGAAAAGGACACCAAGGGTATTCAAATGAGGAGAGAGGGTCAAACTCTTGTTCTTTGATGATGACATGATCTTATACCTGGAAAATCCCAGGGACTCAACTATAAAGCTCTTAGAAGTGATCAAGAAATAGAGCAGCATCTCAGTAAACAAAATTAGTACCCACAAATCAGTAACCTTTATATATGCCAATGACAGTCAAGCTGAGAATAAAATCAAAGACTCTATACCTTTTACAGTAGCTCCAAAGAAGATGAAATATTTGAGGATATATCTAACGAAGAAAGTAAAAGTTCTCTATAAAGAGAACTATAAACCCTGAAAAAATAGCAGAAGATACTAAGAAATGGAAGAACATACCATGCTCATGGCTGGGAAGAATCAACATTGTAAAAATGTCCATACTACCCACAGCAATCTAATGCAATCCCCCATCAAAGCACCAATAGGCATACTTTGGAAAACTTGAAAAAATAGTACTTTGTTTCATATGGAACCAGAAAGAATCCCAAATAGCCAATACAATTCTTAGAAATAAAAAGAAATCTAGAGGCTTCATATTACTAGACAAGTCTATGTGTTCAAAACAGCATGGTATTGGCATACACACACACACACACACGAGAGAGAGAGAGAGAGAGAGATAAAGAGACATAGATCTATGGAATAGAATAGAGAATCTAGAGATGAACCCAGACACATATTACTATTTGATCTTTGTTAAACCTAACAAAAGATTCACTGGAGAAAATAATTCCTATATTAGTTAGAGAATCAGTTAGCCACATGTGGAAGATTGAAACTGGACACACATCTCTCACCATTGACAAAAATCGAATCTCATTAGATAAAAGAGTTAAATTTAAGACACAAAATAATAAAATTCCAGAAAAGTGTGTGGGAAAAATGCTTGTAAAAATTGACCTGGGAACAAATTTTATGAGGAAGACACCCCCTGGCAATTGCAGCAACACCAAAAATACATAAATGTGATTTAATCAAGCTAAAAAGCTTTTGCACAGCAAGGATACCACAACCAAAGCAAACATACAGCTTTTGGAATAGGAGATTTTTACATATTACAAAGCTGACAAAAGCCTGATAACCATAACCTACTGAGAACTCAAATTAATCAATAAGAAAAGAGAAAAAACTCCATTTATAAGTGGGCAAAAGACTTGAACAGAATATTCTCTGAACATGACAGATAAATGACCAAGAAACACATGGAAAAAACCTAATCATCTTTAATTTTCAGAGAAATGCAAATCAAAACCACCCTGAGATATCATCCAATTCCAGTGAGATTAGGCCACACCACAAAGTCATAAATCAGCTGATGCTGGCATGGATGTTGAGAAAAGGGAACACTTCTACACTTCTGGTGGGATGGCAAACTAATATAACCTGTATGGAAAGAAGTATGGAGTTTTAGTTAAAAAACTAAAAGTTGACCTTTCATTTGATCCCACAATTCTATTAGTAGGTTTCAACCCAGAAGAACAAAAATCATTTTACTACAAAGACATTTTCATCAGAATATTTATTTCAGTTCAATTCACAATTGCCAAATTGTGAAAGCAACCCAAATGCCCATCAACCCATGAATGGAATAATCAACTGTGCCATGTGTATACTATGGAGTATTATTCAGCCATTAGAAAAGATGGAGACTGTACATCTTTTATGTTTACCTAGATGGAGTTGAAACACATTCCTCTTAGTAAAATATCTCAAAAATGAAAATAAAATCCAATATATTCAATACTAAGATGAAACCAATATATAAACAATTATATGCCCACACAAATGATAAAACACAAATATAGTCCGGGAAGGGGAAGGGGCGAGGAGGGTGAGGAGAGGAAGACGAGGCGGGAGGGAGGGTGATTGGCAACAGGATGGAGGGTGATTGGTAGGTTCTCACCTAATGTGCACAATGTGAGCGTGCTCAGCACACCCACTGGGTGAAGGGCTCAGCTATAACTTAAACTTTACCTTAGAAGTGAAAACAATGTAACCCCAAAATTTGTACCATAGTATCAATTTGAAATAAAAATAAAAAATAAAAATAAATTTAAAAGCATACAAATAAAAACTTTAGCAATGAAATATACCAGAAAATGTTACCTAGTGGACTGCTGATTTCTGGTTCAGCATATAAAAATAATGGAAGTCTCCACTTCTCCTAACAAGTAAAAAGCTGAATAAACTGAAAATCAATAACCATTCTTAGATCCTTGAGAAAAGCGTGGTCACAGGCAAATTGATGCATGTAAAATTAGAGAGACAGATAAGGAAATACAGAGAATCAAAATTTGAGCAGAAACAAGAAAGTGAAAAATTCTGTAGGACACGGAAGAGAAACCTGACCTGCAATTAATGAATTGCTAGAGGTTCAAGTAAGTTTAAGAGATAAAAATTCTAGTGTGACTGTCTGTTGATGGCATGATTGTTTATATAGGAAATCCAAAATAATGGCTAAAAAAATCCTGAAACTTATAAATGATTATAGCGAGGTTAAAGTATACAAAATAAACATATAAAAGTAAATTGCTTTCCAGAAGTAGATAAGTAGAATTTGAAATTAAAAACACGATTTTTTTTTGCATAGAACCCCAAAAATGAAGTACATAAATAGAAATCTAACAAAATATATACAGTTCTCCATAAGGAAGTGTAAAAACTCCAATGAATGAATTCAAGAACTAAATGGAGAAATATTCCATGGTCATTTGTGAGCAGACCAAATATCACCAAAGTATCAGTTCTTTCCAACTTGATATCTAGATTCAATGCAACTAACCAAAATCTAGCAAGTTATTTTGTGGATATAAATACACTAATTCTAAAGTTTATATGAAGAGGCAAAAGACACAGAATAGCCAAAGTAATGTTGAGGGAGAACATAGTAGAATGACTAATACTATACGATTTTATTACTATAAAGCCACAGTAATCTAAACTGACTGGTATTAATGGAAAAAAAATATATACAAACAGATTTATTGAACAGAATAGAGACCCCAGAGATAGATTTACATATATATGATGAACTAATTTTTCACCACAGAGCAAAGGTAATACAATAGAGCAAAATAATCTTTTCAACAAATTGTATTGAAACCACTAGATATCCAAGTACAAAAACTTAAAAAAGAAATCTAGAGACAGATCTTGCATTGTTTATAACAATTAACTCAATTAACTCAGAATAGATAACAGACCTAAGATTAAGACAGGAGAGAACATAGATGACATTTGGTTTATTGATAGATTTTAGATACAACACTAAGGGCACAACCACACGAAAACAAGCCACAAACTGGAATAAAAAAAATTGGCAAAAGACATATTTGATAAGGCTTGCTATCCAAAATACGCAAAAAGCTCCTAAAACTTAATAATAAGAAAACAACCTTATTAAAAAACAAGCCAAGACCTTAATAAACGCCTCTCTAGAGAAGATATACAGATGGAAAGTAAGAATATTAAAAGATGTTCCCCATGGTATGTCATCTGACAAATGCAAATTAAAACAACCATGAGAAGGAGGCCATGGACTCTATGGTGAAGAGTCTGGAGAGAGAGAATATCTGGAAGATGCAGGGCCTCATATTCCAGTGCAGTGCCGACTGCTGTGAAGACAGCTAGTCATCCATGCAGCAGGTACACCAGTGCACCAAGCGCAGCCATGTGCCTCTGGCTCAAGCTCAGGCTCTGGTGACCTTCAAGCTGGGGCAGTTCCAGGACCACCTGGCCCTTGTGCACCACGCATTGCAACAACAAAGCCAAAGATTCAATAGATGCAAGGAGTAAGGAGCTTCATGTGAAGCAGCAGCTGGACAGTTGTGTGACTAAGTGTGTTGATGACCACATGCACCTCATCCCAAGTATGACCAAGAAGATGAAGGAGTCTCTCATATGCATTGGTTTAAAAAAAAAAACAAAACCATGACATACTACCATATACCTATTTTAATCCAGAAAATAAAAGCTTTTAAAGCACTATTATGTATAAAAATATATTTGAAAAATGTAAGTAAAGTGTTTGCTGAGAACAGATTATACACAATGGAAAAGTGAATTCATTGAAAAAGGGCTGAGAAAATAATCCACAATGAGTAAAAAGACATACATGAAATAGAGAAGTTCACAGATATGGAAGAAAGACCATATTTACTTATAATTCAACAAAGTAAGAGAGAGAGAAAAAACGTAATTATTGGAGAAGTGGCTGAGAATTTTCAAGTAAATATTTAAAACTCATAGAAGTCAAGAAGGCCAATCAATCTCAAGTGGTATAAAAAAAAATTCTTATCAGTAGTTCATAGCAATAGCACAGAACCCAAACCGAACATTTTAGTAAGTAGTAAATTAAATTGCATATTTGTATAAGCATGGTTCTCAAAATTAATTATAAATAAGAATTACTTGGAAGGCATGTGAAAATACAGACTGCTATAACCAACCTTCAGATTTTCTAATTCAGTAGCTAGAGGTAATTCTACGATTTAAATTTCTAACAGTTTTTCACATAATGGTAATACTATTTATCTAGAAATCATATTTAAGAATGTTGATCTACATTTAGATTTACTACTGACTAAGTTCTTAGTGGTTGATTTTATAGTTTGTATTATAGCCTAGAGAAGGCGATGCATCTTCAGTCACCCCTTGTCAACTCAGAATCTATACTTATTTTCTTAAGCCATACTTAATTGCCAAATAAAGACAAGAAGAAAATCTTATGACGTGATATGACTATCTTACACATAGCCAAAAGTACATTAAACCTTTTTCCAGAATCAAATGCATATTATTTAGGTGATATTTATTCTTTTCTTTGATATCTTGCGTTTTAAATACTGTGATATAAAATTAACTATAATTAACAGATCTTAGATGATAGGGGATAAGAAATGAAAGAAAATACAGACACACGTGCACATATATATATACACGTATAAATCACAAGTAAGATAGAAATTCTCATAACAAGTATAGTCTTCATTTCTGCAACAGACTATGTGGTCATAGCTGGCATTTTTTATCATCTCATTCTTTATTATTTCATATATCCTTTGCCCTCAGATGCCCTCAGATGAACTTTTTTTCTTTCTTTCTTTTTTTTTTTGCCTAGTGGGGTGATCTAAACCTTCTTTTCTGTAGGGTTAAGGACATTAGCAATCCTACCCAAATTTGATTGTTGTAGTTTCACATTGGCTTTAATTATAGAGCATTGCAACACTAACTGACAATGTAATGGATCGCATAGATGGAGATGGAGCTACACATGCTGTTTCTTACCTCAATTGTCTAGTACTATCCCAATTTTTATTAGTTATATAAATCAATGACACCAGCAAAATCAGTAACTCCCTTCTTTCACAGTTGATTTAGAGGCTTAAGGAACCAAAGAAGCCAGGTAGCGGTCTTAACTTCCAGTTCAAAATAATCATCCTCGTGTTTTGTGGTGGCAGCATTCTACTTTTTTGGAATTAAGACATCTAAGATAGAAGATCGCAAAGTCATGGTTATAGGAAAGAGAATAACTTGATAAGGAGGAAAAAAAAAAGCAAAGTTGACATTCTCATTCCTTAACCCACAAATCCTGTTTATGAGACAAACATCATCAAATACCAGATGATTATTTAAAGCAAGCATATCTAATCTGAAAGACATTAATCCAAACCAAAAGATATTGCCCCTTATCTGGCACAACTAAGTCATTAAAAGATCAGGCCAGCTGCTCTGGGATGATGAGTATCATGGTAAGATCAATGAATTCCATGAACATATACCCATTGCTGCATTTAATTTGTTGGGAAATGGACTGCCTGATCTGAAGAATTTCTGTTCAGAATACTATAACGGCGGGTAAGGCATTTAAATATCCCCAGATGGTAGATTTGGCAGAAATACTGCAAGCAGGAAAAGTAAATCCACACTGTAGTATGTATTTATCTCAGGAAGAAAACAGCACTTCCCACTACATAATGGACATAATTCAAAGGAATCAACTTGCCACCGTATAGTTATCCTGGAAAGTGGTACCATATTTTTTCTGATGTTGACCAATCAGCACCCAGAAGTAACCATAGCCAGGTCAACCTTAGAGAGTGGAAGTCCATGTTATTGAGCCCACATATAGCTTTCATTCACATCACTATGGCTATTTTTTTTATTAAATCATAAAGAGGTAGATCATGTATACATTAATGAATTTATGGGGTACAATGTGCTGATTTCATATACAGTGTAGAATGCTTACATCGTACTGGATAATATATCCCTCACCTCATTTACTTAATTGTTGTGTTAAGGCATTTATACTCTATATTAAATAGGTCCGACAGGTACCCTTGCAATATGGCTATTTTGTTCATGACCATTTTGGACAGTGATAACAGTGGCTAGAAAAGGAGGCTGACTGAATTCAACAGAATGGGTTATACTATCCAGCTGATTATCAAAATATTACTCTAATGAGGTCACCTATTGGTGAACATTCACATGGGACACAAATATCTTTGTGTTTTTTCCCATTCAGAAATTTGTATCAATTATGTCTCTTTCTCAACTGTCCTTGTTAGCAATTTTATAATCATAATCCTTCCAAGAACTTGATCTTCCAGCCAAACTATTGCCTGGCCATTACCATGAATCAGCATAAACTCATATCTTGGCCATTTCTCCTTCCATTCAAAATAAGAAAACAGATGCATTCTCAAAGTTATGCTCACTGGGAAGATTCTGCCTTACCACTATCTTTCAGGAAAAAGAAAAGGGCCCTAGTTCTATTTTGGCTGTTTCTGGGAGGTGCTAGTAGATCATACTGAACCATCTGTAAGCCAGGCCTGAGTCTTCTTTTTCTTTCAACTTGTCATAGAGAACTTCCCATGAGGCCCCATGGTGGGGTGGGAGAGAGATAATAATGTAGTAAAAGTAAGGGTCATACGATTTAGGAAACTTTCTCATATAGCTTACTATGTCTTTATGGCCTACTCACGTCTGATCTCTGAATTTTTTTCATTTTTATTTTTACCTTTTTTATTTTTGTAGAGCTAGAGTTTCACATTTACTTTGCTCATGCTAGGCTGGATCTTCTGGGCTCAAGGGATGCTCCTTTCTCAGTATCCCAGAGTGCTGAGATTACAGGCAAGTGTGATCTCTTATATACCACTTTCATTTGACAGTGGAGAGTGTCTACGTAAACCCAGCTTATGGCTTAGTGGATCAAATAAGGCTCAGCTCATTATGGCAGATCAGATTTCATGGTAACACGGTGACTCATGGGTCAGCATTCAGTCTCTACTATGATCAGTAGAAAGTCAAAGTCCATTTCTCAAAAGAATAGTTGTAAATATAGGAAGATGGGACTTGGCTTCAAAACCCTTAGTGTCTGTGCTGTGATATATCATCTGTAGTGACCTACCAAATAGAATTTCTATCTGCCAGCACCTCTTCAAGTACCATAGAATCTTCTGGATCATATGGCCCAAGTGGCAAAGCAGCTTGCACAGCAGTTTGGACCTAGTACAGGGCTTGATCTTTTTCTGAACCTCAAAAATAGTACCTTTGTGGTTTGCTTGGTAAGTAACAGGAGTAACATACCCAAATGAGAAATGTGCAAACTTCAAAATCCAGAAAGGACTTAAAAACATTGTGCCTCTTTTTCAGTTACAGGAGGAGCCAGTAGAACAATTTATCCTTTACCCTGGAAGGATGAGATGAACATGCCCACCTGACTCCTAGAAATTTGGCTGATATGAAAGGTCTCTAAATTTTTCTTGAATTATACACCTAAAATAAAACACTGAAGGTATATTGCTAGCCTGCCAGCAGAAAGCAATTGGCTTTAAATGAGTGTGCACATGTGCGCACGCACACACACACACACACACACACACACACACATACTCTTCTCAGGTCAGTAGCTATACACCAGGGATGAGAGAAAACGTAAACTTTCCATATATGAAAAAGCAATTGCAATTGCAGTTAATCCTAGTGAAATTTATGATAATCCACTCTCATTTTCCGACATCCATCTGTTTCCTGGGGTCAAAAGGAAGTTGAATGAAAAGTATGGGGGGTGTGGATTACTACCCTTGTATTTCTCAAGTCCCTGATGCTGATGCTTATCTGTGCAGTGCCTCCAGGAATGTGTCATTTATTTTAATTTACTGTTTTCCTGGGTAGAGGCAGATCTAGTTGCTATAATAATAATGCTCACTGCACAGGTCAGGCAACCAATGTGGGGATTCTGCCACTTGCTGTGTATATCTACCTGTTCAATTATGCATACTATCAATATAACTAGAAAAATGACTGCAGAAAGGTTTGAAGATTCACTAGACCTTTTGAGTGAGACCTAAGCTAAAACTCCTTTGAATACCTGACTTCCATAAGCCCTTGCTGACTAGAAATTAGGCACTGAACAGTGATATTCTGGACCTCCTGGAATTAGTGTCAGATCAGAGCTAACCTGTTCAATATGAATATTTCCCTTCTTATAGTGAAAACCTTCCCCAGTAAATGGCCACATTTATATGTATGTAATACTGAGAGAAATAATAACAATATAAAGTTTGGCAGTGCAGCAGGACCCTTCCTGAAGAGAGACAACCTCCTCTTCATTCAAGGAGTTCTATGTCTAAACTGTCTAAAGACTGGAGATTAATAGGTGGGCTGCCAATGATCAGTTTTGGTGATTCCAGTTATACTTCTATACATCCAACCTTGAATTCATGTACTTATACAGATCAAGTAAGAATTATCAGACTGCCTATTTGTTTTCCAACTGGTCTCCTGTTACTGTGGGTTATAGATTTTTTCCACTGGATTTGGGAATGTCTGTTCAGTGGCAGCCATTTCCACCATAATTTCTGACTTACAGAGAAGTGACAACAGAGTTATCCAAGGATGCTGGGGTTCCTCTCCCAAATTCATTTCTTACACTCATGTTGAAAGTTATGTTCTTTGGGCTTTCCCAGAGTGAGTGAGCAGTACTAACATGGAAAATTCATTCTAGTATGAATGAATATCTTCCCATCTTTTGGACATCTTGTTGTATAATATGCCAAGGTGGTTCGAACATTTCTACTTTGTTTAATGTATACCAATTTTTTGTCCATGTCTCAGCCAATCAACCAAACAAACAATTAAGAACCTTGTCTAATTTCCCAAGGTAAAACATTAAATCTAAAATTCCTGCTTAGTGGACCTACATCGATACCTTTGTTCTGATTTGCATTATTTTAACAATTATCCCATATTCTTAATATCCATTTTCATTTACCTGGATTTCTAAGCTTAAAAACTCATGCTGTTATTTGGATGTGCAATACCTGTTCTTGTGGGTGACACTTCTAACTTCATTATTTGGGATCTGTTGTAACAAGTCTAGTTATAAGTCTAGAAGCAAAAAGGGGTCATGGGACTAGGTCTTAAAATGTATCAGAAACATGCAACAAGGTCAGGAGAAGCCATTACTAAGATTCTTTCAAGCAAAGTAGAGTTTACATCCCCAAAGTTGGAAAGGCTGTAAAAACTAAATTTATTATGTTCAGTAATACTTTATGGAAAAAACTTCCAAAATACCTTATGGAAAAAACTTGGCACACTTTGTTGAATCAGAAATAAACACCTCTATAAGCAAAAAAGAATCAGAAGAATTATACCCCCATCTTAATTGGGACATACTTATATATTTTCATTCAACTATTCAGTATTCTGTTCTTTTCCAGTAAATGTTCTCAACTGAACAGTACATACTGTACAAAGTTGGGAATTCCTTTTGCACTGTAATTCAGCTACACAAAGAAAGAAACTTTTAGTTTGGTTTTCAGAAATCTCACCCCTGAACTTATAAGGGATAAGGGTTTCTTTCAGAGCAGACAGAAACTTTCAAGTAATTGTTATCTTGAGCTGGGAATTTGAAGTCCTTAATTTATCCTTTTCTTTTCCATTTCTCCCATGCAGATAGGAGTAACTAGTCAATCTAATTAATTTCCTTCAATTTTACTAAAATGTCCTAAGGCATCAAATACATGGAGAACTTTGTTTTCTTAAAGTATTTGATTATGAGTATTCAATGGCAATATTTTGCATACATGTATTGCCACTTCATAGCAAGACAATCAGTGCCTTTTTCTCCATTGAAATAAGGTCATTAGGAGGGAGGAGCAAGATAGCTGACTGGAAGTAGCTTCCGACAGAGGCTTCTGTCCAAAAGGAAAGATAACCTCCAGAAACTGCCCAATTGAGCTGAAGACTGGGAGCCCAGCTGAGAGAGAGAAGTGGTAACTGCAGGTCATCTCTGAGGCAAGCAGCAACTTCCAGAAACCAAGCTTCAGGCAGAAAAACTGAACTAAAGTTTTCCGCCATTCTGAACTTCCAGGACATCCTTCCCCCCTTACCTGATGCACCAGAAGCCTGACCTCTGCTGAAACTGAGGGAGGAGGACTTGACCAGTGCCAACCCTCCCTATCTTCCAGACCAGGCAGCCTGCCAGATAAGAAACTCCGGGGCCTCTCCAAGCCCCCACCAGCCCCAAGGCCAAGGATGACACTGGGACCCCTGCGCAGCTCCCACTGGTGCCCAACTGGGCCTGGGCCCGCCACCTACAGCAGCCAGGAACCCTGCAGGGACCCACACTGGGCCTTGGCCTGAACCAGGAGCAGTCAGGAACTCGGCAGGGACACCTGCATGCCCTGATTTGCACCCCGAAGGGCCTTAGCCCACCGCCAGCAGGGCCAGGAAGTCTGCCGGGACTCCCACATGGTGCCGATCTGTGCCCCCCACGGCCTCAGCCTGCTGAACGCCGAGACCCCCACCTGGCTCCAATTTGTGCCTCAGGCCTGCTGCCCACAGCAGCCAGGAACTCCACTCCGCCGGGAACCCCGTGCAGCCCAGATTGGCACCCCACTGGGCCTTGCCCCAGTGCTAGAGGCGGGCAGGAAGTCTGCTGGGACTCCCGTGTGGTGCCTATTTGTGCCCTGCCTGGCTGCAGCCTACCACCTGCCAAGACCCCCGTGCAGCTCTGATCCACCCCCTCTGGGACTTGGCCCTCCACTTGCAGCAGCCAGGGACTCCGCCAGGCCTCAGCTAGCTGTTTGGCCTGCTGTACCCAGGGACTCTGCTGGGACTCTCGTGCTGGGCCTCCACCTGCCTGCCTGGGCCAGGAACTCTGGGAGCCACACAACCCACCTCCTCCCCTACCTTCTCTGCCTCTGCACCAGTGTTGCCCATCTGGCCAGGGACTCAGGAGGCTGCGTGACCTGTTTCCTCCCTCTGGAGCTCTCCTCACAGACAGAGACTGCTGGAGGCATGGACTCCCTTTGCAAAGGCCACCGGGTGCCCCATCCCATACCCTGCTGCTTGATCTGGGTGTGCCACACTACGAAGCTGCTCCCGCAGCCAGAAATCTCTGGGTGGGGCAGTCCCAGGGGAGCTACACAGGGTCACTCCCTACAAGATCCAGCAACAACAGAGTGATCCTGCCTGGGTCTGATCTGGGAGAGACACCTCCCCAACTATGAGGACCATCATAGGCAACAGTGAAAAAGAATCATGAGGAAGAATCAACAGAAAAACTCTGGCAATAGGAATAATCAGAGTAGATCAACTTCCCCAAGGAACGATAAGGTAGATATAGCACAAGATCCCTTGCATAAGCAAATGGCTGAGATGTCAGAAATCAAATTCAGAGTCTGGATAGCAAATAAGATCAGTGGAATGGAGGAAAAGATAGAATTAGAATTTCAAGCAGTAATCCAAAAGATGACCCAAAAGATGTCTCAAGAACTCAATGAATTCAAAGACAAAATGACCAAAGGATTTTGACACATTGAGACAAGAAGTTGCAGCCCTCAAAGATCTGAGAAATACAATAGCATCCCTCAGTAACAGAATGGAGCAAGCAGAAGAAAGGATTTCTGAAATGGAAGACAAAGCTTTCAAAGACTCCCAAACTTCCAAAGAGGAAGAGAAATGGAAAGCAAAAACAGATCCTTCTCTCAGACAGCTCTGGGATAACTTGAAGAAAACCAATAAAGCCTTATAGGGATACCTGAAAACAATGAAGTGGCATCACAAGGCACAGAGTCTCTTCTGTATGGGATTATGAAAGAGTACTTTCCAGACATGCCAAGAGATTCTGAAATTCAGATAGCAGACAGTTTCAGAACCCCAGCACAACTCAATCTGAATAAGACATCCCCCAGGCACATCATAATTAAGTTCACTAAAGTTAATATGAAGGAAAAAATTCTGAAAGCTGCCAGATATAAGAAATCCATTACCTACAAGGGGAAGAATATTAGAATAACTGCAGATATCTCTGATCAAACCTTTCAAGCTAGAAGAGAATTGTCATCGACTTTCAATCTCCTAAAACAAAAGAACTTTCAACCCAGGATCCTGTACCCAGCTAAACTGAGTTTCATCTACAATGGAGAAATTAAATACTTTAATGACATCCACATGCTGAAGAAATTTGCTATAACTAAACCAGCTCTCCAGGATATTC
>CAUYRH010009860.1:0-12090 GCA_963574655.1 Perodicticus potto | reverse complement strand
TTACATGAAATATCTGGGAATTACCTATCAAAGGACGTGAAAGATCTCTATAAAGAGAACTATGAAGCTCTGAGAAAAGAAATAGCTGAAGATGTTAACAAATGGAAAAACATACCATTCTCATGGCTGGAAAGAATCAACTTTGTTAAAATGACCATACTACCCAAAGCAACATACAATTTTAATGCAATCCGTATTAAAGCACCAATGTCATACTTTAAGGAACTTTAAAATAGTACTTTGTTTTATATGGAATCAGAAAAAACCTTGAATAACAAATACATTACTCAGAAATAAGAACAAATCAGGAAGTATCACATTAACAGACTTCAGGCTATACTACTAATCTATAGGGATCAAACAGCATGGGTCTGGCACAAAAACAGAGCGGTAGATTTATGGAACAGAATAGAGAACCAAGAGATCAACCAGGCTACTTATCACCATTTGATCTTTGACAAATTCAGTGGAGGAATGACTCCCTATTTAACAAATGGTGCTGGGTGAACTGGCTGGCGACCTGTAGAAGACTGAAACTGGACCCTCACCTTTCACCATTAACAAAAATTGATTCTCACTAGAGAAAAGATTTAAATTTAAGATATGAAACTATAAAGATTCTTGGAGAGAATGAAGGAGAAACACTTGAAGAAATTGGCCTGGGAGAATACTTTATGAGGAGGACCCCCCCGGGCAATTGAAGCAACACCAAAAATACATTACTGGGATCTGATCAAACTAAAAAGCTTTTGCACAGCCAAGAGCACAGTAAGTAAAGCAAACAGACAATCTTTAGAATGAGAGAAGATTTTTGCAGGTTATGCTTCTGACAAAGGTCTGATAACTAGAATCTACAGAGAACTCAAACTAATCAATGAGAAAAGAATAAATAACCCCATTTCTATGTGGGCAAAAGACTTGAACACAAACTTCTCTGATGAAGACAGACGCCTGGCCTACAAAGACCTGAAAAAATGCTCATCATCCTTAATCATCAGAGAAATGCAAATCAAAACCACTTTGTGATATCATCTAACTCCAGTAAGTTTAGCCCCCGTCACAAAATCCCAAAACTACAGATGTTGGGATTGCTCAGAGATGGGAATGGTGCTATACTGTTGGTGGGATTGCAAGCTAATATGACTTTTTTTTTTTTTTTTTTTTTGAGATAGAGCCTCAAGCTGTTGACCTGGGTAGAGTACCATGGCATCACAGGTCACAGCAACCTCCAACTCCTGGGCTCAACCTCCAACTCCTCCCAAGTAGCTGGGACTATAGGTGCCTGCCACAATGCTCAACTATTTTTTGATTGCAACCATCATTGTTTGGCGGGCCTGGGCTGGATTTGAACCCACCAAGTCAGGTGTAGGTCACTGGCACCTTACCGCTTGAGCCACAGGCACCAAGCCTAATACGATCCTTTTGGAAAGAAGTTTGGAGAACACTCAAGGAACTAAAATTAGATCTGCAATTCCTCTAATAGGTATATACCCAGATATCAAGAATTATTTTACAACAAAGACATTTGCACCAGAATGTTATTGCAGCCCAATTCATAATAGTCAAGACATGGAAACAGCCCAAGTGCCCATTGACCCATGAATGGATTAACAAATTGTGTATATGTACACCATGGAATACTATGCAGCCATAAAAAAGATGGAGACTTCACATCTTTTATGTTTACCTGGATGGAGCTAGAACATATTCTTCTTAGTAAAGTATCTCAGGAACAGAAAAAAAAGTATCCAATGTACTCAATACTATTATGAAATCAATATATAACCACCTACACACTTATATGAGTGGCAAAACATAACTATAGTCCAGAAAGTAGAAGGGAAGAGGAGAGAGAGGGGAGGGGAGGGGGAATATGGGAGGAGGGAGGATATTCGGCTGGAACCTCACCTAATGTGCATGATGCAGTGGTACATTTCAAAATGATTAAGAAATGAGTATAATTGTGATGGATGTGTTACTTAGTTCAATGTAAGCAATTCACATTGTATATCAAAGCAGTACCCTGAATCCCATAAATGCATTAATGTACAAAGTTATGATTTAATAAAAAATAATTAAAAAAAGAAACTTTGCTCTCATGCCAGACAAGACAGGGAAGGCATGATCATCTTTGGTCACCTATAGTCAGTTATTTGGGACATTTTGTCTTCTACTTGAAATTGTAAATAATTCTGAGCTTGAGGAATGCATTTTAGTCATTGCTTTCAACTCAAATAACATTGAATTTTATTGCAAGTTAGGTCATGCTCTAGGCTCTTTGGAGGAATTCAGAGAAATCTGGACGGGCCTTGAGCAGTGTCCATGCCTGGGGATAGGCATTCCATACAAAGGAAATGGTTTGAGCAAAAAGACAAAGATCAGCAAGGATGGGCATGTTTATTTGTTATTTTATTTTTGGAGACAGAATCTCACTCTGTCACCCAGGCTTGAGTGTAGTGGTAAGGTCTTAAGTTCACCGTAGCCTTGAACTCCTGGGCTTCAGGGATTCTCCTCCCTCAGCCTCCCAAAGAACTGGGATTACAGGTATGAGCTCTGCCCTGGGGGCATGTTTAAAAAGTCAAATGCGAATTGTGTGTTCATCAATATATCACAAGTTTTGAGCTCTAAAATGAGTTTGCTTCCCAGCCAGTTTCTTTTTGTCCTTTTACATCTTGGACTCACCTTCCTTTTCTTTCTGCCTCTTCTCTCTTCTCCGTTTCTCTGGCCCACTTGCTCCTCCCCTTTCTATCGCCAGTGCTCTGGTGCGGTGGGTCGTGGCAGTCCTGCAGTGACGCTTTCCAATTTCACACTTACATGCTCCTGAAAGTATTTGTAAATGGACTCATATGTAAAACCAATAAAGGGCAACAGCACACATTCCTGTTAGACAGCAATTTTGTTTGGCCTCCTTTCTTCTACTTTGTTCACTTCTCTCCTCTCAAAACATGGTGCTTTGACCTTACCAAAAGTGAAAGCTTACAGGAATCTAAGCCTGGGCGGCTCCGTAAGCATATTAGGAATGAACAAGGGCTTGCACTTACTGAGCACTTTACTATGTACCTGGATGAGGGCTAAGTACTTTTCATACATTATCTTATTTGACTCACCCATGAGGTGTGTGTCTTAACACACACTCTCATTTTATAGATGGTGAAATTGAGGCTCAGAGGAGGGAAATGCACTTCTACACCCCATTCATACGTCTCTTTCCATCCGCTTCCCCATCCTAATATACAGTGCCTTAGATGTTATCCGAGCCAGCGCCCTCTGTTTTTCACTTCAGGAAACTACCACTGAGAAGGGACTGAGCTTGCCTGAGATCACATCGCTGATTGCAAGAGCTAGAACTCAAGTTTTGCAATTCTCAATCCAACAATCTAAACGAGAAGAAAATCCAGTTGTGAGCAACTCAATGGCCGGGGCTTGAGTCTCAGGTTTGAATTTGGGTTTGTAAGCTCTGTGGCTTACAAGCTGTGTGACCTTAGGCAAAGCACATAACCTCTCTGGACATTAGTCTCCTCATCTAGAGAGTGGGAATAATAATATTGAGGTTTATTGTCATTTAGGCTATGCAACCAAAACAGCATTGTGACTATCAAGCTTAAGACAAGTGGTCGGACACCTGAGTGCTTCAAGAAATGTAATGCCCACTGCTCCCTGACCATGCTGGGTGGCCATTGTTATATGAGAGGTCATGTACCCCAACTCTTGCCCCATCTGCTCAGGAGCCATCATGCCTTGAAGCAAAGTAGCCCACGCAGGGAAAGCAAACAGAAACCACGAGCCACAAACCTCAACAAATTCAAGACAAGCAGACCATCCAGGAATCTGTTCAATTCACCAGAGAAGAATTTGAATTGCCGCTGCCTGCCACCCGGGTGTATTGCAAAACCTATTGGAGAATGAGCCAGGGAGGACAGGAACTGGGTCTTTGTTTCCTCCCAGAGTCTGTATACTGTAGGTGTCCATTACATGCTCACTGGGTGAATGAATGGTTGGCTGTTGCTCCATCATTTCTCATTGCAGCATATTAATCTCTTAAAAATCAAAGTAATACATGTGAAGTCCAGAAAGTGAAAGGGTTCTGCAAAGTTTTCCACCAAATACACACAGTATTCCGCTGCCCTCTCCTTCATTCCTCCCTCCCAGAGATCATTTTACCTCTTTTAGCTGATTATTTTGGTATTTAATGTCTATCTCTAAATAGTCTACTGATTATGAAAGCTAGATATTTCAGTCCTAGGCATTACCTATTAACTTCCCATGGTGAAAGTCATCTCTCACTCTTCCAATGTAGCCATTTCATAATTTGGATTAGGTCAGTATTTGGTGTTCGTGTTACTATGACTTATGTAAACACTAGTTGCACCTGAGCCGTGTTGTGAACTGTGATTACTTTATCTTTCCTTGGTCGCCCTCTCCCTCCTCCAGGAGTTAATAATTGTCCTGTTTTTTTCTTCTTTCTTTTTATTCGCTTTCTTCCTTCACTGTCTCTCCTCTCCCCTATGATGCTGTGGCATCACAGCTCACAGCAACCTCAAGCTCTTGGGCATGAGCAATCCTCTTGCCTCAGCCTGCTGAGTAGCTGGGACTAGAAGCACCTGCTACAAGGCCTGGCTAACTTTTTTCCCCTTATTTTTAGTAGAGATAGGGTCTTGCTCTTGCTCAGGCTGGCCTTGAACACCTGAGCTTAAGTAATTCACCTGCCTCAGCCCCTCAGAGTATTAGGATTTCAGGCATGAGCCATGGTGCCCAGCCTGTTTGCTTAGTTTCTATGTTCTTATTCCTAACTTAACTTCAAACCCTTCACCAAGTGTCCAAATTCCCCCTCATTCTAATGAATCAGGTATTCTATCAATTTTGTCACTATGAAAAATTTTCCTTCCTGGAGACCCCAACGTGCTCCATGCTGGACTGGCTGCCCCCCTGGCTTAGCTCATAGCTGTCCCTCTGGGGTTTCCCTTCTCCACCATGCTGGAGCTCCCCTAATCTTTCTTTGGGTTTGGATCTTCCATTCCTTGTTTGACTCCTTGTTACTCTGATTTATTCTCCCATTTTGGGAAAGCACATCTTCCAGTGACTTCCCAAGCAGGCGTCAGACAAGACCTGCATTCTTACTTTGTTGGTTGTTTGGCTGGGGTAACTCTATTTTTTAATTCCCCAAATTTAGGCCTACACATCTCCAGAAATGAAAAGATGTTAAGTTGCTTAGCATTTAAACTGTGTTTAACTAGCACCCAGCACCCCTTCCTTCACCTTCATTTATAAATGTTTCTTGTGCTGCTAATTTAGTCTCAGATTTCTCCATTGTCAGTCTTAAGATTCAGAGGTGTGTGTGTTTAATCTATTTTCCAGCTACTAAAGTTTGGTTGTTTCCCCTCCAATTCTGTCCTTTTTGGTGGGTTTCACTCTAGCTTGAAAACTATTTGCCTTCAGGATTTTGAAGGCATTATTTATTTCTTTCCAGTGTCCAGTGTTGCCCTTGAGAAGTCTGAAGCCATTCTGATTATTGATTCTTTGATCTGACTTTTTGACATCTCTGAAAGCTTGTGAATTCTTAGTGTTTTGAAATATCACGATGATGGGCCTAGATGTGGGACCATTAGGGTTTTTTTTTTAATAATGAAAGATAATACCCTTGTATTCTGGGAATACTAGACTCATGTATATGAGGCCTAACAATTAAGTTTGTGAACCCATCCTAGAAAAAGTGCTACATACCTTATTGCTGAATATTATTATGGTCACCTTTGAAGTACTCCCCTTGAGAACCTATACACCAATGGCAGCATATAATCCACCCTTCAAAGCAATTTTGGAACTGTTTTTCTGGAATGGCCATCAGAACTGTCCTCATATGAGGGCTGACAAAAATTAAGTTCATGAATTTGCCACCCTATGCTTACGTTAGCAGCACTGTACAAACAACTCAGTAAGGTTTCATAACCTTGGTATATCAATGTCTCATAGCTGGCTGTAGCAATGCGTGGTGATGTCTTGCTGATTGGTATTCTTTATATTTGTTGCATGTCTCTGTGTGCCATGTGACAACAGCTCTGATGATCATTCCAGAAAAAGAGTGCCAAAATTCTTTGAAGGGTGGACTAGGTGCTTCGCATCAGTGCATGGCTTGTCAAGGGGAGTACTTCAAAGGTGACTGTAATAATATTCAGCAATGAAGCATGTAGCACTTTTTCTAAGATGAGTTTGTGAACTTAATTGTCAGGCCTCGTATTTCTTGGATGTGGTAGCCAGCCTCCAGCGTGGCTCCAGTGATCCTTGCCTCTTGGTAGTCACATTTTTTTGCACTTTGTTCTCTTATCCAGGCCATCTTTGTGACCAATAGCCTATAGCAAAAGTGATAATACGTTACTTCCAAGATTCAGGTATAAAAGTTAGTGTAGCTTCTTTCTTAAATTATTTGCTGTGGAGGATGCTGGCTGTTATCTCAAAAAGCCCCATGGGAGGCTCATATGGTAAGGAACTGAGACTTCTTGCCAACATGCAGCTAGTAACTGAGGCGTCTATGGCCATGTGGGTGAGACACTTTGGAAGCAGAGCCTCTAGCCCCAGATGAGCCTTCCAAGGAGACCACAGCTGTTGCCAACAGCTTGACTGCAACCTCATAGGAGACTCTGAGCCAACACTACCCAACTAAGCTGCTCCCACATTTCTGACTCTCAAAAACTGTAAGATCAGAAATGTATGTTAGTACCATTTGCTGAGTAATTGGGCAGATTTTTTATGTAGCAATAGATAACTAATGTAATGGATGATTCTGTTTTCTCTGTTCTTGCATTCAAGAATTTCTATTACTTGGATTGTGGACTTCCTGTAACAGTCTTCACATTTTTCTTCAGTCTCCTATTAAGTTCCACTTTTGCTCTTGAATTTAAAATTGTTTTTCTAAGAGCTAATTTTGTCCTTTGATTTTATCTCCTTTTCCTTTTAGAAAGTGGTATCCTGTTCTGGAGTTTTTAAATTCAGAGATTCTTTATTTTATCTTCTCTAGAGAAGAAACCTCCAGTATTTTGCCAAGTTAAGATCTGGATAATTTTACTGAATGAGCTAAGGAAGAAGGGACCTCATAGGCTCTTAAATTGAGCTTCAACCAGCCTTGTTACCCTCATCTCCATTTCTAGTGGCATGTGGAGCTGCTGATTTATGATTCTTAGTTTTCTCCACTGTCACTTTAAGATTCATTTGTTTCTTTTCTCAATTCTCAAAAGATTTTTTTTTCCTTTCCAGTTCTTTCCATTCTGATGAGTTTGATCCTTTCAAAACAAAAAATTTTTTTTAATGTCTGTCATAGTGGGATTATGGAAAAGAGGAAAACAGTTACGTTTATTTAACCAACACTCTTTACCTCAACTGTTACTGCCTCATCTGCCCCCACCTCTCTTTGAGGCTTCTGTGACTCACTTATGCCCTTGGATGTCAAGACAATGAAGGGGACCTTGGTTGTCTCATAGTCCCTGTGATTCTAAAATCATAGTCTATGAATAAAGAACTTTAGTAGGTCATTTCCAAATAATCAGTACATCCTTGCAAAGCTGCTGCTTTGTGCCTAAAGTTATGTCAGTGGCCTTTCACTGCAGACTTTGACTTTAGAGCTGAGTGGTCAAGACTTAAGAGAAGAAATTTATATACACGCACCTTAAAGGTCCAAATGTGTGTATGTAACACAATGCTTGTGGGTTTGCATGTATATATGGACAATACATATGTCTCAAAAATGAGCCTCTTATCAAACAAAACCCACCTTTGGACTGTAGATGAATTGAGAAGCATAAAATATGTTTAGCCTAAAGTATATTTAAACATTCATAACATCTTCAAAGCAAAGCTGTTGGGAAGACTAAGCCACCTGGAACATAACTGTGATAGTACAATGAAACATCCTAAAAAATCAGTCTCGTATAGGACTGGGAAGAATATTCAGAGGTGACTGAGTCCAGCCCCCTGTTGCCACTGTAATGAAAACTATTTTGGACTTATCATGTCTGTTATTACTGAGATTAGATTAATATTTAGAAAGTATCTTGACAGCTTGTAGATAAGTATGTTTTGGGTTATATAACTTATTTAGGGGATAACAGATTCCATTTGTTTGCTGCCTATCCTTCCTCATGTGATAATGGTTTTAGGAATGGCGGTTACGTGGCACACACATCACTACTGTCTCCCTTTGTGCTCATGGCAGCAGAGATTGCTAATTAATCATGGCCCTCTTTGTCTGTAGGCTCAGATGTGAAATCTCAGAATCCCTTTTCATACAGTATTCCTGGCAGCCACCAGGAAGTCAATGGAAAGTGCGGAACACTCCAGATGAAGCACAGAAGCCAGTTCTGGTTGGGTCTTTTATCATCAACTTCACTTGAACGTGCCCCAGTTCATATTGCTCTACCCAGAATGAGACATGATCCTTTCATAACTGACTGGGGTAGAATTTTGGGTACTGTACCTAAAGTTGCCTTAATAACTTTGTTTTTGTTTTGCTAACTCACATCCCATTGTTGTCCTGAGTTTTGATTTAAATTCCAAAAGTTTTAAGTAATATGTGCAGTTGTTACTGTACTAACTAGCTAAAAATATTTGCTATCCGACCCTTTACAAAAAAAATTTTTTTCTGATCTGGTTCTAAATTGTCATTCAAGCCCCTTTTGGCTCTCGACTTTATCCAATATTTTCTCCAGATACATTCCTCTTTTACTAACCCACTTAATTATACTACCTAAAATCCTACTTTTCTCCATTCTACTCACAAGGTCCCTCTGAGCAATGTTAAGTACCCTTTCCCATTCAGATACACTGATAATAAATAACGCTCCTGATTATTTGTTGAGTACTTGTTATAGTCTAGGCAGTGCTGAGTGCCCTATGTAAGTTAAGTGAGCAAAAGTAAGTGAATTGCTTGACCACAGTGCCTCACATTAGGATATGTACCCGGTTATTATTTTCAATTTTTATAAAACCACCCTGAAGGGGGTAGATATCCTTAAACAGAGAGTTGAAGTAACTTACCCAGGGCAGCTGAGCTGGCAAATGGCAAAACTAGTTTCCAACTCAATTTGGACTGCTTTTAAAACTAGCAGTCTTCCTGTTAAAGCTTGTTGTCTTTTTTTATTGTATTGTCCTGAATTACCAGTGTAATAATCTGTCAAATAATTATAATAATGAGCATTATATAAACAGATAATATTTTATGTGTATGTGTGTATACATATATCTCTTTGGTATATTATGTGTGTTGTGTATTATCTCAGATCCTCCTATTAGATATTATTCCTGAGGCCGAGAGAATGTCACACAACTAGTAAGCTGTTTGTTGGTATAATTCAAACTTGGAATGATTCAGAATATTTTACACCACACTGCTATGATAAACCACCGTGATATGTGACTGAGCTGACATGGATTCAGCATTTTCTGCTATATGCATTGTAGGGCACCACACTCCACCATGTTTGTGCCCAGTCCATGCTAATGTTTTTCTATCATAGTCTCTCCCCTTTTCCACAGTTTCAATCACCCACAGTCAACCATAATCTGAAAATATTAAATGGAAAATTCCAGAAATAAATCATTTATTTGTTTTGAATTGTGCACTATTCTGAGTAGTATGATGAACTCTCACACCATCCTGCTTCCTCCCAGCCTGGGAAGTGAATCATCTCTTTGTCTAGAGTATCCATGTTGTGCATGTTAACCCACCCATTAGTCACTTGGTAGCCATCTTGGTTATCAAATGAACTGTCAAGATAGCTCTGTGATTGTGTTCGTGTAACCTTCATTTTATTTAATAATGGCCCCTGAAGTGCAAGAGTAGTTGGCACATTGCTGTATTGTTTTATTATATTATTAGTATTAGTATTGTTGTTAATCTCTTACTGTGCTTGGTTTACAAAACTGTATCATAGGTCTGTGTGTGTCTAGAGCATATATAGTGTGTAGTACTACGCAAGCTTTCAGGCATACCCTGGGAGATCTTGGTACATAATCCTCCTTGGATAAGGGAGGACTACTCCATAGTGAATTTCTTTTCTTTTTTTTTTGAAACAGCCTCAAGCTGTCACCCTGGATATAGTGCTGTGGCATCACAGCTCACAGCAACCTCCAATTCCTGGGCTCAAGCGAGTCTCTTGCCTCTGCCTCCCAAGTAGCTGGGACTACAGGCACCTGCCACAACACCCGGCCATTTTTTGGTTGCAGCCATCATTGTTGTTTGGCAGGCCCGGGCTGGATTCGAACCTGCCAGCTCAGGTGTACGTGGCTGGCGCCTTAGCCCGTTGAGGCACAGGCACCGAGCCAGGTTAAATTAATTTAAATTTCAGTAATTAGTGGTAACTACTAAGTAGTATAATATTAAGGTATCTACTGTAGTTTGTAGCTCTGAGCACCACTGTGTTCAAATACTATTAGCTGAAAGGGGGGTAGTCAAATACAGATCTTGCCTTAGATGAAGAAAAAAAGATATGTAGTTACATTGGTTACTTTGTATCCTCAGGCTGGATCTCCAGAACTGTTCTCTGAAGGATCCTGGTCCAAACTTTGCTCAGGCACATACTGCTGTCATCATGTAAGTGGTTAGGTACCTTCCTGCCCCAAAGCGAATATGGCAAAAGGTTAATGGAAAAATCTTTAGAGATAACTCCTAAAAAGATGGATGAATATTAATGTCTAAATTTAGACAACTCAGGGTAAGGATTAGATTACCAGTCAAGGCAGATGTGTGAATGTAAACATGGTGATTCCCAGAACAGATTCTAATAGTGTGTGCTTTGCAGAGACCTGCAAGCAAACCCCCTCACATGTGACTTGAACAACACTTTCCATGGTTTTACCCAGCTCCAGACTCTGTGAGTAAGGGCATGGGAACAGAATCAAAAATGGGCAGTGCTGTTAGCTTAGCAACTTTGGGCTGTATTTTATAACTACCTGTGTTGTCTTCAGGGTACTGCCACAAGATGCCAACTGTCCTGGAGGTATTAATGCCTGGAATACTATCATTTCTTATATAGATAACAAAATCTGCCAAGGGCAAAAGAACCTTTGCAATAGCACTGCAGACCCAGGTATGCTGTCTCACTTCCAACCTTCCAGAAAATGCCTTTCCTCCCTTGTATTCTCCACTTTAGATTAGAAAGACAAAGTTGCTTAAGAGTTCTAAGCACTTGGAAGGAAAAGATGTTAAAATATTTGTTGTTATTGTCAATGTTCTTATTATCTGGAATCTTCTTTCCTCTACCTTTGACCTAGAAATGATTGACAAAATCTAAGTGGAAACAGATAATTAAGAAACATACCTAATGAGATGCAGTGATACTCTATTTCTCTATGGCTTTCAGAAATGTGTCCTGAGAATGGATCTTGTGCACCCAATGGTCCAGGTCTTCTGCAGTGTATTTGTGCCGATGGCTTTCATGGATACAAGTGTGTGCGTCAGGTGAGGAATTAGGCCTTCTAATTAAGAATGAGAGGAATGCATACCTCTCTTAAGAGGAGAGCCACAAAAGACCAGGAGCTGATACAAATACCTAGAGGATGAAAGCTACAGGAGAACTGCCCTGGTGCAGAGATAGGTACAGTAGGAAAGAACTAAATGTTAGGCTGTAGCCCTCTGTGTAATGCCATCTGGGATGTTTTTGGTCTGTTGTTCACAGGGCTCCTTCCCACTGCTTATGTTCTCCGGGATTCTGGGATTCACTACACTGTCCATCTCCATTCTGCTTTGGGTGACCGAACGACGAAAAGCCAAGACTTCATGAACCACATAGGTCTTCCTAAGAGCATCCTGATCTATCTTAGCCCTTCCAGAGAAATTGCTTCCTAGATTGGCCAGTGGATCCTCCTCGACTATGAGGCCATTAGAAAATGGAAAATTGTACTACAGTATCTGGAGTGGACGAGTACCAGTTCCCATTTGTGCTGTTGCCTATAATAAAGTGTTTTTATTTATTTATTTATTTTATTTTTTAATTTTTTTTTTTAGGGAAAGGCACCGCTCTTTTGTGTGTTTCTTGCTTGGGGTGGGAGGGACCACAGTACAGCCACTGATGTTTTCAGGTTTCCCTGGTAGTGCGGGCTCTC
>CAUYRH010009857.1:0-40257 GCA_963574655.1 Perodicticus potto | reverse complement strand
AGATATCTGGCCTGAGTTTTTGTATCCAGTCAGCCAACCTATGCCTCTTTAGAGGACAATTTAAACCATTCACATTAATTGAAAACAATGATAAATCTTTAGAAAGTCCAGTGGACGTTTTTAATCCTTTCATCACTGTGGAAGTTGAAATTTGATAAAAAGTTTCTGGGTGAGTTTACTTTTGTGGTGGAGGATTATGCTGTCATCATGGAGGATAGGTCTGAGAATATCCTGGAGAACTGGTTTAGTTATGGCAAATTTCTTCAATATGTGGATGTCATTAAAGTATTTAATTTCTCCATCATAAATGAAACTCACTTTAGCTGGGTTCAGAATCTTGGGTTGAAATTTCTTTAGTTTTAGGAGATTAAAAGTCAATGACCATTCTCTTCTAGCTTGAAAGGTTTGATGAGAGAGATCTGCAGTTATTCTAATATTCTTCCCCTTGTAGGTAATGGATTTCTTATGTCTGGCTGCTTTCAGAATTTTCTCCTTCATATTAACTTTAGTGAAGTTAATTATGATGTGCCTGGGGGATGTCTTATTCGGGTCGAGTCATGCTGGGGTTCTGAAACTGTCTGCTGTCTGAATTTCAGAATCTCTTGGCATGTATGGAAAGTTCTCCTACATAATCTCATGAAGAAGAGCCTCTGTGTCTTGTGAAGCAACTTTGTTACCTTCAGGGATTCCTATAAGGTGAATATTAGTTTTCTTTGAATTATCCCAGAACTCTCTGAGAAAATGATCCGTTTTTGCTCTCCATTTCTCTTCCTCTTTGAGAGTTTGGGAGTGTTCAAAAGCTTTGTCTTCAATGTCAGAAATCCTTTCTTCTGCTTGCTCCATTATGTTACTGAGGGATTCTACTGTATTGCCCAGATCTTTGAGGGCTGCAACTTCTTGTCTCTATGTGTCAAAATATTTGGTCATTTTGTCTTTGAATTCGTTGAATTCTTGAGACATCTTTTGAGTCATCTTTTGGATTACTGCTTGAAATTCTAATTCCATCTTTTCCTCCATTCTGCTGATCTTATTTGCTATCCAGACTCTGAATTTGATTTCTGACATCTCAGCCATTTGCTTATGCAAAGGGATCTTGTGCTGTATCTACCTTGTCGTTCCTTGGGGAGTTGATCTACTCTGGTTATTCATATTGCCATTGTTTTTCTGTTGATTCCTCCTCATGATTGTTTTTCACTGTTGCCTCTGACAGTCCTCAGAGTTGGGGAGGTGTCTCTCCAACATTGGACCCCAGTAGGATCACTCTGTTGTTGCTGGATCTTTGTAGGGACTGACCCTGTGTAGCTCCTCTGGGAGTGCCCCAGCCATGGAGTTCTGACTGTGGGAGCGGCTCCGGAGTGTGGCATGCTGGATCCAGGAGCAGGGCGTGGGATGGTGCACATGGTTCTGGGAGTGCCCAACACCCAGTGGCCATTGTAAAGGGAGCCCACACCTCCAACAGTCTTGGGCTGGGAGGAGGGCTCCGGAGGGAGGGCATGGGTCAAGTGGCCTCCAGAGTCCCTGGTAGATGGGTGAGGCTGGTGCGGAGGCAGAGAGGGTACAGGAGGAAGCGGGTTGTGCGGCTCCTGGAGTTCCTGGCCTGGGTAGGCAGGTGGAGGCCTGGCAGGTTCCTGATGTAGTCCCTGGCTGGTGTGGATGGCAGGTGGAGACCCGGCGGGGGGTGGCGCGGAGTCCTTGGCTGTGATGGACCAAGGCCTGGCAGGGTGTAGAGCAGAGCCGCTTGGGGTTCCTGGAAGAGTCCTTGGCTGTGGCAGGGTGAGGAGTGAAGCTGTGCTGGGGTCCTGGTGTAGTCCCTGACCAGTGTGGATGTCGGGCGTTGGGCAGAGCCCTGGCAAAGAGTGAAGCGGAGCCACGTGGGGATCCTGATGGAGTCCCTGGCCACAGCTGAGGCCTGGCTGGGCGTGGAGTGGAGCCCCATGGTTCTGGGCAGAGTCTCTGGCTGGGGGCTGATGGGGGCTGGGTGCAGCCCCATAGTCTCTTACCTGGGGAGCCACCTGGTCTGGCAGATAGGGAGGGTGGGCACTGCTCAAACCCTCCTCCCTCAGTCTCAGCAGAAGTCAGGCTTCTGGTTTGTCAGGTAAGGGGTGAAGGGTGTACTGGAAATTCAGAATGGTGGAAGAATTTAGTTCAATTTTTCTGCCTGAAGCTTGGTTTCTTGGAGTCACAGCCTGCCTCAGCAAAGATTACCTGCAGTTATCACTTCTCTCTCTCTCGGCTGGGCTCCCAGTCTTTGGCTCAATTGGGCAGTTGCTGGACACTATCCTTCCTTTTGCACAGGAGCCTCTGTTGGAAGCTGCTTCGAGTCAGCCATCTTGCCCCTCCCCCCCACAGTATTTGTATGTTGCAATTAGTATAGTAATAGGCACTTGGTTAGGTAATATTAATATCATTATTTGTTTCTTTTCTATATCCCAGTGGTTTGATAGTAATTGACAAAATGAAAGCTCCTAGGACATAAAAGCCAAGGAATGAGTAATCTTGAATCACATTAGCTGACTCACAAAGTTTTCTGGAAAGAGAATCTGAAGCCTTGCACTGGCCATGGCTCTGCCACTGGCTGCTGGTGGTGTGATCCTGACCAAGAGGGCTGGCAAAATGCCTTCAGTTTCCTCATCTTTGCTAATTACTTGTCAAAGAGGATAATACAAACTCACTGCTTATTTGGAGGGATGAAGATTAGGATTAAATGAGATAATAGGTGCCAAAGCACTTTGTAAATTATTAAAAGTCATAAACTTTAATATTAATCTTTTCTCATTGCTCTTATATCAAGCAAGAGCAGGGAGATTTTGTTTTTTCTCTCTCTGGCTATGACCCTTAAAATTAGCAATGGACGAGGTAGGTGTTTAGTTTGTGTGTGGTGGGTGAGTCTCTGGGTTTTCTCTCTTTCCCTTTTCATGAACATAATATCCCACCCCATCATATGCTTGGCCTCCTCTGACCCCTCTCCATGGCTTCCTCCCAGTAAGAAGTGACTACTCTGTAGTCAGCTGAAGCCTTCTCCATTGCAATAGTTTACTTTCTCCGTAAATGTAAGGTTTTGTGGCTTTGGAGATACACATGCTCCATCTTGGTTTATTTGGGATTGGCTTTCTAGGAAAACAAAGCAGGGGTGAGTCTGAGAAATACTGACTTCAGCGTGCCTGTGCAATGTCCTCCTCACCCCTCTGAGGGCGGGGGACCTTCATATCCCTGTTTTGGGTCTCACATTGAGCCCTGCCTGCTTCAGATGTTGAGCAGGTTCTCTGCTCTTCCCTGCAAGAGGCATGTTGAGATAGGGACAGGAGGAGGAGTGGCCTGGGGCACATGCTGCAGGCTGCTGTGGCTCCGGTTATATGGTATCTTGTCCCCACGGCCCAAATATCTCCACCAGACCCTACCTCCAACATCGGGGATCGCATTTCAACAAGAGATTTGGAGGGAGACACATATCCAAACCGTATCCAACTCTTAGAAAAGTCCATCACTACTACTTCTGAAGTGTGAGCCAGATGTGATCAGTCCCATTACAATCAGCTCCTCACCTTGGAGGCTGTTCGCATTACTGGGATAATAGCTGAGCCACAGCAAGGGCAGAATGTTAGAATCACTTGCCTTGTGCGTTTTTCATTAGATAGCAAGACTTTTTCCTTCAACTATTTAGGTAAGTCAGAGCTGTTGGAACTGCAAACATTTCAAGATTTTTGCTTTTTCTGCTTTCTTATCATTTCTTGTATTTTGCTTGGAAAATGAGACTCTATTGAGTCAATCTGTTTATCTTTATTTCTGCTTAGTTTCTCTTTTTAGTTAAAATATACAAAACCTTTAAGGCTCACAGCATGGCAGGGAGATGTTTAGATCTAAAATAAACTATTTTGTCAAATAACAAGGACTCATTTAGTCCATGTACCTTTTCCTTTAGAAATCCCAAATTTTCTCCTAGACTAAGAGCACTGTTCCTTTTAATTAGAATATAGCAATGTATTTCTGGTGATGTGTTAGATTTTGACATGTTCTAAAGGCAGAACATACAAATTAGATGTTTTGAACAACTGAATGATTCTTATCAAATCATTGGCCTAAAGCTGAAATCTGTAGCATGAACCCACTGAAAAAGATTGTTTTGCTGTATTCCTTCAGAACATGGTCTTATATTTGCATTGGACTTTTTCTTTTTTTCTTTATTTTGGATTAACTAGAAGGCAGAAATGATTAGGTTACATTGTTTGCATTTCTTAGGAAAAGTTTAAGTTGTACTTGAGCCCTTCACTGAGGGGTGTGCTGTATACTCTTACCTTGTACACATTAGGTGAGAGCTTACCAATCCCCTTTCTTCTTTCTCTTTCCCCTTCATCTCCCATCCCCATTTTATTTAATTGTGTTTCTCTTCGCGTGGACATGTGGTTGTTTATCCATTGGTTTCATATTAGTATTGAGTACATTGGATACTTGCTTTTGCACTGGACTTTTCCCAAAATCACAACAAAATACTGGGTGAGAAAATTTCTGTTTACATTGTAAATCCTACTTCTCCACTGGCTTCTGTTTTGTTTGGGAGTTGCCTTTCATAGCGTTTCAACACAAAATAAAATCTGTGCAACATTTCTGTGTTTTAATGTCCCATTCAATTCTTTTTTTTTTTTTTTTATTGTTGGGGATTCATTGAGGGTACAAGAAACCATGACCCATTCAATTCTTGAGGGAGAAGTTGATCAGACGAAGAATTGACCTATCCACCTACAGAATACATAAACCACCATAAATAAACTATAGAAACATCACTCCAGAGACCCATTTCTTCGTGGTGATTCCTAAGTACCTCACCTGTGTTTTGCTAGGCCTTACCTGCTCATGAGTTGTGAAGAAACTAAATAAATGTTAATAATGCACAGGGTTGAGTGTCCACTGAAAATGCTGATGGGTACCTGCTTCACAATGGCCTTGGTCCCTGCTACAGGCTGTACCCTGGAAACTGTGCCCACATCTCTTTCTCTGCTCTTCCTGAGTTGCTGACCCACAACTCCATTCCTGGAAGTCTTTGACTGAATAATTGCAGCTATATTCCTGGATGAACACAATGCCTACTCTGAGCTCAACTGTGCTCCATGTGTACCAAAGCATTCTATATTTCCTTCAGCTTTTGCCAAAAGCCATCTCAGAATGGAGTCCAGACTGGAGTCCCAGGTGCCTGACTGTAAAGTAGTGGACACACCATGTTCTCATCCCTCTGGACACAGCCACACAAAGTGTTTTAAATACACTCATTCAGGGCCAGGCACAGGGGCTCACGCCTGTAATCCTAGCACTCTGGGAGGCTGAGGTGGATGGATCACCTGAGCTCATGAGTTCAAGACAGCCTGAGCAAGAGCAAGACCGCTCCCTTTAAATTATAGCCAGGTGTTACGGCTCATGCCTATAGTCCCAGCTACTTGGGAGGCTGCGGCAAGGGGATTGCTTAAATCCAAGAGTTTGTGAGCTATGATGCCACAGTTGAAGGTGACAAAGTGAGGCTCTGTCTCAAAAATAAATACATTACATTTATTTATTGGTACATTGTTTTTAATTTTGGTTATTTTTTTGAGACAGAGTAGCACTTTGTTACCTTTGGTAGAGCGCCATGGTGTCATAGTTCACAGCAACCTCAAACTCTTGGACTCAAGTGATTCTCTCGCCTCAGCCTCCTGATTAGTTGGGAATACAGGTGCCTGCCATAGTGCCTGGCTCTTTTTAGAGACAGGGTCTCGGTCTTGCTCAGGCTGGTCTCCAACTCCTGAGCTCAGGCAATCCACCCACCTTGGCCTCCTAGAGTGCTGGGATTACAGGTGTGAGCCACCATGTCTGGCACTAGTTTTTAGTTCTTGAATTTTAGCTTGTTTCCTTTTCAAATCTGCGATATTGCTTTCTAGCTTTTCCAGTTCTTTGCTGAAATTGTTTAGTTTTGTTTTGATCTCCGTGAGCATACTAATCATAGCAGTTTTATAGTCTGTGTCTGCTAATTTCATTGTCTGGACTATCTGTGTATATAATTCTATTGTTGGTTGCACTGATTGTTTTTCACAGTCTCCTGTTTCTTTGAGACCTGATTATATTTTATTGTGTGTTGGACGCTGTATTTGAAAGCATTACTTGTAAAAATAATTTGAAGCCTAGAACAGTATCTTTTCCAAGAGCATTTTCTTTTGTTTCTTTTTGGTACCTGGAGGTACAGTCCAGGATCATGTCACTCTAACTGCAGGGCTGAGACTCTGTGGGCCACTTGAATGACCCACAGCCAGGCTGCAGTGAGAGCACTTCCCCCTCCTCCCGCAGTTTTTGGCCGGGGCTGGGTTTGAACCCACCACCTTCGGCATACGGCACCGGTGTCCTACTCCTTTGAGCCACAGGTGCCGCCGAGTGAGAGCACTTTTGACTGCAGTTTATACTTATTTCTAGGATGCAGCTCTTAGGATAACAACCCAAGCACAGAGTAACTCACTGGACTCCCCTTTTAGTAGGGTCTAGACTCTGCTTTTTCCCCTGCTATTCTCATGGGAGGTCAAAACTACCACTCTGACTTTTGTCTGTCTCTTCAGGACAAAAGCAGCCCTGGGTATAAGCCCTTCTCCCTGAATTTTTATTTTTAACTAGATCATGGTCAAATAATTCTTTATTCTTTTGTTAGCTATTTGATCCTTCTACAAAAAAATTTTTATATATTTCATCCAGCTCTTATAAGTTGTCCTCAGCTTCAAGAAGAGTTGACTTGAATTACCTAGTCTGCCTTTAATGGAAATTGAATTTGAAAGCAGATCTGTAGATGCTGGCTAGTGCCTGTCTCCAAAGAGAAAAATTTCCAGCTGCATGCTCTCTGCTCCCAAGTTGATCAGAAGTCAGAACCCACCAGAGCCCTTTGACTGCACAGACTCTCACTGCAACAAAGGAAGCAAATTGCCTGAGGACCTGTGGTCCTGTGGTTTTATTTCACAAAGCCGAGCAAAATAAAACTTGCCTGAGTCCAGTACACTATTAGCAATATGCTGTTACATTCGCATTCTGGTGCCAAAATTCCGAATCTGTGAAATGTGAGGAAAGGACTTATTGGCTAAGAGCAGGCAACAAAACTGCCCTGTCCAGACCTGAGGACTAACTCAGTCAACGCTCTGTGACATGGATTGTGCATCTGCACGACACTTTTTAAACGTCTTTCCTGTGTCTACTCCGCTGGCTCCTTAACTTCAGCGTGCTTGAGAAATCTAGGAAAGCTCATTACAACAGAGATTGCTGACCTCACGCTGAGTTTTTGATTTAGTTGGTCTTGGCTTGAGTCTGAGAATTTGCATTTCTTAGAGGTTTGCAGGTGGTGGTGCTGGTCTGAGGAACACATTATGCAAATCTCTAATACACTCCATTCCCTAACTAGACTGTAAGCCTCTTAAAGGTGGAGACTGTAACTCATCCTTCTTGGTCTTCCCCAACTGGCTCAGTGTTATGATCCACACAGAGCCTATTATGTAATGCATAATGAATAATTATGTACTGAATGAATAATTCAGGGTTGAATGAATAATTCATGGTTGTTTTTTGTTGTGCTGGTTTTGTCTAGTTACCATGAAACCCCCAATATGCATCATAGTAAGAATCATAGAACCTTGGATCCCTGGATCTGCAGGTTTTCCCTACTCCAGTTGTGGAGAGGGGCAGATTTAGGATGAATAACTGTTGAGGCACTCTCTAACACCCCCCCCCCCCACCAACCTGTTTTTTAAGAGCTAGGATCTCGCTTTGCTCAGACTGGTCTTGAACTCCTGAGCTCAAGTGATCCTCCCCACCTTGGCCTCCCAGAGTGCTGGGATTATAGAAGTGAGCCACTGCGCCAGGCCAGCACTTTCCTCTTGAGGAAAGGGAAGTGTTCTGGGAAATCAGCATGCTCTCTTTGAGCATGCAAATGCTAGTCGTGGCAGGCTGTAATTGCTAGAAATCAAGGGTGCTTAAACTAAATCTAATTACAGAGACAAAAGAGTGTGGGGCCAGGAAGAGAAACAAAATAAACGAAGACAAACAGTATACAAGAGAGATAAAGAAAGGACCCTTGGGTGCTTGACCTTGAAGTGCTAATGACCTTTGAGTGCTTCCTGAAGTAGGTTTGATATAAACCCTGCAGGTAGGCCTTGGTGTTTACCATCCCCTGCTGGTGGGGTGAGAAAGAATGCCCAGTGGGGCCCAGGTGCTATGGTTTGGATGTTGTTTGTTCCTGCCAAAAGTCACCTTGAAATTTAATTGCCAATGTAAGAGTATTGGGGAGTGGGGGGGTGGGCGAGGCTCTTTAGAGGTTATTAAATTGTTAAGATGGATTAACGCCTTCCTTGTGATATTGGATTTGTCATGTCCCCGCACTTTTGCATGCTCCCGCCAGCCACTCTTGCTCATGTTCCCACCGTGTGATACCTTCTGCCGTGATATGATGCAGAACCAGGCCCTCACCACAAGCCATCTGGATGCAGCTGCCCAAGCTTGGACTTTCCAACCTTCAGAACTGTAAGGAATAAATTCATTTTCTTTAAAAATTACCCAGTTGCAGGTATTCTGTTATAGGAACAGAAAATGGACTAAGACAGGGTTGAAATAGGCAAGGTCTTCTTTGTCACTTGCTGATCTTTTGTAGACTTTTCTACCCTCCATAGCCCAGTGTTCTGATGTGGGGGGTTCCTCCGGTCTGGTATGTGCCTGGACATTAGAGTATTAACAACTGAAGGGCATTTCTGTTTAATTTAGTGAAGTTCAACAACTTATTGGTCAGCTGCGATATGCCACATATATCTAACTACTGGAGGTAAAGGAAAAATAAATGCTACACCGTCATTGTCCTTTCATTCTAATGGGAGATGCGAGGCTCTGTGACAGGGGCAGGAAGAGGACAAGAATGAGTCACTAGGTTGACGACTAGCTTATAATCCCCGGGGGGAAACTTTAGAGAGTGAGAGGGAATGCTTAAAAGTTACAGCAGATCAGTGCAAAGGAGGATGTCGGGCTACTCCATCTCATCAGGGACTGTGAGAGCTGCCGAAGGGGCTATTTAGTAGGGCTCAGCCTAGCCAGGAGGTTGGGGGCGGGGGGCTTGGAGCAAAACTCTCACGTAGTGGTGGTTATGCTTGAGTTGAGTGTTGAAGCTTAAACCTTTGCATTTTAAATCAGAACCACCTGAAAAGGAGCAGTAGTTTCCCCAAATGTCTCTCCTGGTGGTATTTAAAGGCGCTGTGTCTTCTGGGAGTACACAAGGAAAAAATCTTCTAAATCATACCGCTCTGGGTAAACACCCAAAGACCTTCCGTGTTTTATGAGCATTTATCATTTGGAGAGGCAGCAAAAGTCACTTGGCAGTTCACCATTCCGCATTTCAGGAAAGTAAAAGGTCAGTTGATTCACCCCGAACTCTTAGAAACAGAGAAACGGCACACGCCTGCCACCTCTACCCTCCATCCTCGCCTTTCTTTGTTGCTCTCCCTTAGTACAAGGTAAGTCAATCTAATCTTCTAGCTAAGGTTGTAGCAAGGTCAGTCCCAGGCCAGGAGACAACCAATTTCACTGTATAGCTCTTGAAATTTATTTAGAGAAAACTTAATTCTCTGTATTAGTGCTAAATGGAGTCTTCCTGGAGCCTGCTTTTCCTCACTTAGTCTCTACCCCATGCCCTTCCTTCTTTACTGGGTTTCTTTCCTCATTATCTTGCCTACATTTACAGTCTCACCTGCTGAGAACATACCCTCACAGTAGCATGATTGCATAGCTCTGGCTTATATTTTGCTACTACCTTGGGTACCGTTTGCTGCAAATAGGACATTTACAATCCCCGGGAGATACTGTAGCAGTCCCAAAATAGCAGGCATGCAAACCCTTTGCCTGATTAGCTGCTACTTATCAAAACATATAGTTTAAGGATTGAGTTGCCAATTTTATGTTTCTATAAAGTACTGCATGGTGTTGAATAATGAGGCAAATTGCAGAATACTGATGTTCATGGAGCAGTCAGATCTGGAAATTTCAGAGGCAACTACCATGAATTCTAACTTGGAGTTTCAAGTTAGTATAAACTTTTTGCATTATGTATGTTCGACATCTTTTGCTTTTATATAAGGATCGCGCTCTCTTTGTTTCCCTTGCTGGATTCTATCTCAGTCTATTGTCTTTCATTTTGTAATAAGAAATGTTCCCTGGCACAACCAAAGTGGAAAAGGCTTAAGATTTTGCTTTAGGAGTTTTTGCATTAAAAGCCTAGTATCTGGTTTTTACAGGTCGAATTGTGTCTGTGCAAAAGGTATATTGAAGTCCTGAAACTCATTACCTCAGTGTGTGACTTTACCTGGAAATAGGTTAACTGCAGATGCAATGGGTTAGGATGGGGTCACACGGGAGTGGGCTGAGCTCCTAACGTGATGTGACCGGGGTCCTTCCATGAAGACGATTGTGTGAAGACACAGAGTCATAGGGAGAAGGCTGCATGAGGACGGATGCTTGGAGGGAGGAATCTACAAGCCAAGGGTTGCTGGAAAGCACCAAGGGCAGCCGGGAGGAGGCGAGGAAGATAGCTCTGCAGGTCTCAGGGGGATGACAGTTCTCACCACCCTTCATCTCAGATTTCGAGCCTCCAGAACTGTGGGGTGATACATTTCTGTTGTTTAAAGCCACTCAATTTGTCTAGGGATTGGGTATCAAAGTAACCTGAACATTGGCAAAGAAACCCTTTCTCATCTCTCTCTGTTAAATTAGAAGGTTCTAGTTGGCTCACTAGAGAGATAGTCTATTACCTGCTGAGGCTGACAATAGCCATTTTTCCTCATCTGTTTTTTTTTAAAGTGACACCATCGTCTTTATTTCTTCCAAGCCCTGTATTTACTTCCAACTAAAGGTTTTTGAGTGAATATTTCAGTTTACTGTGAGGGCACCAATGGTTAGTTTACATTGTTTTTATTTCTAAGGTAAAGTGCAAGTTGTAGTTGTTCTGCATCTATTTATGTGTTACTATTGCTGAAATTTTAATACTTTCTCCCCCTTTAGTGTCACTTTGGCATGTTTGCTGTTTTATTTGACTTGTGCGATGCAGCCTGGTCGGGGTGGAGGCAGTGCCCAGGTGCTGCCCGTCACGGTTTTCTTTAGCCTCCTCCTGCTCTCTAAGGTGGCTTCTGTGTAACCTTTAGGGTTTGGCAGGAACCATTGTTTGGGAACCATCTCATTTGGCCTCATTATGGTTCAGCTTCTCTACCTGGTTTCCCTTCCTTATAAGGTCGTCGTTGTGAAAAATCATAAGTTAATGCTGCTGTTTTACAACTGCTTCTGTCTCTCCTTCCCTCTCTCTCTTTCTCTCTCTCACACACATACCCACATGCACCCCCTACCACCTCCCCACTTTAGGGCCCTGGTAAAAATTCCCAAGAGAATGCTATGTATGGCTCAAAGTCTCCTAGAATAATTGTGGATTTCACAATAGCTACTGGGCTTTTGGGAATAGGACCAGCTCAAAGGATTCAAGTTTGACCAGTTTATTTGGGAGAATCTTTTTTTCCAAATTATGACTCCTTTTCCAAACTCTTCTCAATTTTACCCTTCAAACAACCCACCAGGAGCCTTTGTCGGGCACTTCAGATCCTGTTGTAAACCACTGCCCTGTCGTGGGAGATTGAAGCGACATGGTAGAGGATCTTCCTCCACTCAAAAAATGTTTTCACTGGGGTTTCAATTACTCCATTTTTTAGTGTTCTATACACGCATCTCTTAGTAGTTTGCAATAGAAACTCTTCAAAGAGATGTGGGTTCTCCTACCATGTTGCCACCAGGGTGACCCTTTACTAGGTTTGATGTCAGCAAATAACTAAATCTTGAACCTTTGGAGTCTATTGACAGGAGTCTGTAGGGTGCAGTAAGGCAGGGCTTCTAAACTCCTTTAACCCAAGGACACCAGGCAAGTTAAATGAGTTGAGAAAGTACCAAAAAGCACCAAAAGAAACTTATGAAATAACATGTTCATATGGATTATAGTAGACAGCAACTATGGAATCAATATGAATTCATCACTACAAAGTCATGTTTTATTACAATTTTTTATAATATAATGGGACAAATGAGATAAATGAAAATTTTATTAAGAATAAAACATAAATAAAGATAAAATAAAATAGGGTGGCACCCGTGGCTCAGCAGGTAGGGTGCTGGCCCCATATACCGAAGGTGGTGGGTTCAAACCCGGCCTTGGCTGAACTGCAAAACAAAAAAAATAGCCGGGCATTGTGATGGGTGCCTGTAGTCCCAGCTACTCAGGAGGCTGAGGCAAGAGAATCACCTAAGCCCAGGAGTTGGAGGTTGCTGTGAGCTGTGTGATGCCACGCACTCTACCGAGGGCAATAAAGTGAGACTCTGTTTCTACAAAAAAAAAAAAAGATAAAACATAAATAAATACATATTTTAACAGAGAACAGTGTTTTTGATCATTTTTTGTGTTTGCTACATTTTATGGTGTTGCTGAGTCAGAGTCTCACACCAAAAGCAGGATGGAGTCTGTTCTTACATATTTTTAAATTTCAGTCTAATTTGGAAATTTCAGTTTGCATTAGGAATGTTGTAGCTAAAGGAAGATGAATATTAGTTATATGTTGTATAATTTCTAGGTCTGTATGAATAAGGGTGCTTTAAAATTTATGAGCTGTTTTCTCTTGGACAGCTTTTTCCTCAATTTCCTTCTTTCATTTTATTTGGGGGGAGGGTTGGGGTCTTGCTATGCTGGCCTTGAAATCTTGGGCTCAAGGGATCCTCCTGTCTCAGCCTCCTGAGTAGCTGAGATTAATATAGGTATGAGTCAGCACTCCTGCATTTCTCAATTTTATAGAAATCAAAGATAAAGGTTTTTCATTTTTATTTTGGAGAATTCTGAATTTTTGCCTGTTTGATTTAGACATACTTAGAAAGCCACAAAGTTCTACTTTTTATGCAAAATGTCTTTCTTTCAGAAATAGCACCATGAGAAATGAGTGAGGAAATATATATGTTCAATATTCAATAAAAATATGTGTTGGTATTTTAAGATAAATCCATATCCCAGATTAACTAGCACTTAAGAGATAGCTGTTAGTGGGAGCACCTGCCGTAGCGAAATGATTTTTCCTGCCCAGGATCACCAACAAATGCCCTTCAGGCTTGCCATTTATGAGAGTGTCTGGTATTCTACCTGCCTGTGAGAATGTCATGTGGCCCGGTGATCTTGGATGTGGTCCCATAATAGTATACAGTATTTCAGTGAATTTAGAGAACAGTCGAACCATTGGTTTAATAACACCTTTTTAGGAAAAAAGAAAAAAGTGTCATGAAGCAATTGCTAAGATTATGTTGATTTCAGAAACATTTAAATAAGAAAATAACCTTCATTTTTGAAATGAGGAAATAAGATACGTTTTCTTATTTTAATGTATTTAAAAGAAGAATATTTCTCCTCTCTCTGATACTAACCAAAGGAACACAAATGGTAGAGGAAGTTAGGCCAGAACAGCTTTGAAATAGCCACTGACCGCAGCCTTGGGCCCCGTCAGTGGAATGAAAGCACTGCACGCTGTGAGCCCATGGATGGAATGTCCCCATGAAAGGAAATTAGTATACAATCTGGGTAATTGTCCTGAAAACCACAAAAGAGCCTCTGAATCTTGAGTTACTCACCATCTTTGTTTCTGCTAAGCTGAGAACAGGGAGCTGTAGATGACATGGTTTGGGAGCTCTTTCTTGGCCATCAGGGAAACTTCTGGGAAGCACCAGACTCTGACCATGCCCAGTTTAGTCATTCCCCTGTCCTCTGTCTCTGGCCTGTCCTACCTAACCTAAGGTGCTCTTGCCGCTCTGTTACTGTGGTGGGATATTCCTTGTATCTGGGCATCTCGCTATATCACTGCACTTCTTCAACTTCAGATTCTCTGGGACCTGATTAGCATTTTGGAAAAGTATCAATTCCCAGCTCTTCAACACCAGGCTTTTAGTTGTCTCAGGTTTCACTAAAACCTCCTACAGAAATTTGGCTGAAAAAGGGAGAGGAGATGGTTTTATTTTATTTTATTTTTTTTGAGACAGAGTCTCATTCTGTCACCCTGGGTAGAGTGCTTTGGCGTCACAGCTCACAGTAACCTCAAACTCTTGAGCAATCCTGTTGCCTCAGCCTCCCGAGTAGCTGGGACTACAAGTGCCTGCCATCATGCCTGGCTAGTTTTTTCCTATTTTTAGTAGAGACGCATCTCCCTCTTGCTCAGGCTGTTCTGGGCCTCCCAGAGTGCTAGGATTATAGGTGTGAACCACTGTGGCAGTCCTGAGGAGATGGTTTTAGATGTATATATTTTAAAGTATCCTAAGCGTATTTATTGGAAAAACAAGTGAGAATTGAGGAAGCAAAGCTTTTGGCTCAGGTGTTAAGATGTTGGGTGGATTCAGGCATTTATCAGGATTCAGAATGGGCTCAGGGAAGGATCCTGCGCCTTGTGCGTATAGAACTCTAGTGCATCTGCTCTGGCCTTCCTGGAAGGAAAGGACAGCTGGTCAAAGCCATCCCCCAACCAATTTATTGCTGTTTTTCTTTATTAATAGTATTTTTATTGCAATAAAAGTATATAACTTAAAATTTACCATCTTAATAATTGCTAAGTGTATAGTTCAGTAGTGTTATTTACATTCACTTTGTTGCACAACCAATCTCCAGAACCTTTCTTCTTCCAAAACTAAAACTCCATTCCTGTTTAACACCAACAACTCCATCTCCCAGCCCCTGACACCACATTCTATTTTCTGTCTGTATGTACCTTCTATAAGTGGAACTGTGCAATGTTTGTCTCTCTGTGATTGCCTGATTTCACTGGGCACACTGTCCTCAGGGTTCAGCATACTGTCGCCTGTGATGGGACTCTTTCCCCGTGTAAGGCTGATGAGGCAGACACCATCAAAAGGGTGTAAAAAGCGGGGCATGCCAGGAGCACAGAGCGTGCTTAATACTGTTGGATGGTTTTAATTTTTCTGGTAATGCTTATTAAAGTCTTTTAAATGTTTATGTTTTCAAGTTTCGAGAAGCCGGACCTGTCAGATTCCTTGTGGACATAGAGGAAGGAGGACCCCAGTCTGAGGATGTTCTGAGAATGAAAAGAATGTTATTTGTAACCTTGAGGAGTGGTTCTCAGTGCAGGTGAGTGGGTAGGGATGATTTTACCCCCATCTCCGGGGACATTTGGCAATGTCTGTAGACAATTTCGGCTAACTCGGGGTAGGGTACTAATAGCATCTAGTGGGTAGAGGCCAGGGTTGCTGCTAAACACCCTCCAATACACCGGGCAGCCCCCACAGCATGTAATTATCCAAATGTTAATAGTCCGGCTGTTAATAGTGCTAAGGTTGAGAAACCCTGACCCAGAGATAGAAACTCAAGGTCACACCGTGTTTGGAGGTTTAGCCAGTAAGGAGCTTCAAATCATTGCACTTACTGATGATTCTCCCCTTTAAGGAGTCCTGGTATATACTAAAATAGAACTGTGTCCATCTACGTCAAACGCTCAAAGTTGATACAAAAGATCACATCAGCAGTGGCTTTCTTACCTAAACACCATTTGTCACAACACAAAGCCCTTCAAACAGCTGACCTTCAGGGAGTGCAGACTCTGCCCTGCTCTGGGAGCGTCAAGCTGGGATGGTTCATGCTAAAGTAAACAGGATAAGCCTTTTCAGCTGCAGTGCTGTTTACCAGGAACCTGCCGGAGTAAACTAGATCGTTAAGTTTAATTTAGTGAGCAGGAGTGGCTCTTCCATTGGCTGAGAAGCAACAATGCGTGGGCATATCCGACAGACGCTATCATCTGGACTTGCCAAATGCTGAGGAAGGCTTTGCAGTGCTCTCCCCGTGGCTGACGAGGGGAAGGATGACAGACTGCTTCCCGAGAGGAAAGAGCCACCTCAGAAGTGAAAGAAGCAAGCCTAACCGTCCACCCCTCTCTGAGGGTGGGAATGGGAGTGAGCTCTGGAGGTCCCCATGGGAGCTGCACATCAGTGAGGCAGTGACCGACTTGAAACGGCAGTGTGCTCAAAGGGCACAGAGTTCCAGTTAGACTGGAAGGGCAAGTTGTAGCCACACGTTGCACTGTGCAGTGACCGCAGTCAATAATAACGTGTTGTATATTTCAAAATGGCTCGGTGAGATTTTTGATGTTGTCACCACACACAAAGAAATGATACATTGGTGAAATGTTGTGTATGTTAATTTCTTGATTGACACTGTAATGTAAATGAAGATCAAAGCATAACATTGTATGTAATCAATATACATAATAAAAAATAAAGTAGCTAAAAATTAAAGAAATAAAATGAGAAAATGAAATGTGAGAGATTGGAGTATTATTTTTCTCCTATAGGTGGAAAATACACCTTAATAAAAATTGTACAAGGTTTTTTGTGTACTTGTTGTGTGAGAATTCCCATTTTACAGAAGACCAGGGAAAAGGTGAAAGCTCTTAGTATTGAGTAGAAAATATAGTCTAGCTCAGCATCCCTCAGAGATGCAGAGCTAGCCTGATTAAGAGTGGATGCATCCCTTTTTGATAATTGTAATTTCAGTGCTAAAATTGATCTAATCTCTGGGCAGCCTGGATGAGCTAGAGAAAGGTTGTGTTTAGATGCAGTAAATGCCTTCCAGAGAAGGCATTGAGCTCTCATCCAGAGGGTCTTTGGGTGCCCATTTCAGTTGTGACTTTTCAGCCACTTTTCCTCCTGTTTTTTGTTCCATTGACATACTACAGTTGTCGCTGGTCCTTAGTGGAGTGGTTAAGAGTCCAGACTCTAGATTAGACTATGAGGGTTTGAATCCTAGCTCTACCAATTAGTAGCAGAATGCTTTTGGGCACATTGCTAAACCTTTTTCTGTGCCATGTTCATCTATAAAAGGATGAAGATACTTATACCTACCTCATATAGTTAGGCTGATTTAAGTGATTTAGTATTTGTAAAGCACACAGATGGTTTCAAGGGAATGATGAATACTGTATTCAAGTAAATAAACAAAGTAAATAAAACAACATCTAACATTTGAAATTGGAAACTCTAAGTTCATATATTAGATTGTACCTTAATAGACTTTATAGTCTGGAGCTAAATCCTAAAAGTTGAAATGCATTTCCCAAGACTTATATTTAACTGCAATAACAAAGGGTTCTACCCTCCAGGGCCTACACACGCTGAGGATATCAGACACCCGGGAAAAAGCGTCAGATGGCTTCATAAGTTTGGCACTGACTGATTATCTGCCTACCCATCCTCTGGGCAGGTGAGATTTGGGAGAACTTCAAAAGTTTTACTGGAGCAGGGAGCTGGGATGTCAGAGAGGGAGGTGATTCCAGCACTTCAGGCAGGTGGCTACTGCCTGGATCAAGAGTAACCTTGGATGGCCGCAGTGAGGAGCTGGTACAAGTTCAGGACAGGGCTGTCTGATCATCAGGCAGGATAGGAGAGACCACACCCACTGTCCTATTCCGTGGTAAAAGCTGACCTGGCCAGGGCTGCCCCAGCTGAGCAACATCTCCTCTTCCTGCTTTCTCTGGAGCCTTCCTCTTCCTTTGTGAGCGAGGGATGGCAGAGATATTTGGACCAAAACAAAGCAAAGGCAAAGCAAACGCAAACCAACACTCAAACAAATGATCGGAAAACATTTTACACAGTAGCTTGCCCACTCCCTGGAGGCCTGAGAAAGTTTGATGAAAACCTGAATTAGGGAATGGAAGTACTGGCCACCACAGGGAGTGGCGAGCCGGCTTTGGAACCCCAGAGATCCAAGAGAGAAAACTCAGAAATGTCAAAGTGCTGCTGTCTGCAGACATTTTACCTTTTCTCTTTATCGTTTTCTTTAAAATTTCTTCTGAACAGTATTCTTGGTTTTCAGGATAGAAGAGAGTAAGAGAGATAGAAACAAGAAAAAAAATTTCAAGGGGAGGCAGAGTTAAATTAAGACTGCAGTTGAAGCCTGACTTATGATTCCCCAACTTTGACTTGTCTGCTTCCTCTAATGTCTAAGTGGGTGCAAAGGAAAGGGCTGTTCTGAGTAGGGCGGAGCAGTGCCACTACTTCTCATTGGATTTAGGGAGACCTTTGCCCATCTCCTTGCTGAGACAAGGGGCCAGAAAACTGAGAAGCAGAGGGCTCAGGCATGAGGACTCAGTCTGGACTCGTCTTTCTCATTCTTAAAGGGAACTTTTCAGGCATTAGCTCTTCCCTGAAAATTTCTATGGCTCAGAAACCTGCTCTTTGAACCCTAGGATGGTCAAAGTTTTATTGACCCCCAAAGCTAATTCATAGTGATACCACTGGCTGCCCTGTGGCAGGGTTATCAGCTTTGTTGTCAGGATGTTTTATACTGGACACTGTTATGGGTTAAATTGCATCCCTTGAAATGTATATATTGAAGTCCTGACCCCCCCAGTACCTATGAATGTAACCGTATTTAGGAACAGGGTCTTTGAAGATGTAATTAGTTAAGATGGGGTCATTAGGGTGAGTCCTAATCCAGCATAATGGTACCCTTATATTACTCAAGAAGAAAATTTGCATACAGACACATGTGCACAGAGAGCATACCATGTGAAGATGAAGACAGAGATCAGGGTGATGTTTCTACGAGCCAAGGCATGGTGCAGCTTGCCAACAAACCACCAGGACCTGGGGGAGACACAGAGAACTCATTCTCCCTCACGGCCCTCAGAAGGCACCAACCTGCCAATACCTTGACCCCTGATTTCAAACCTCCAAGCTGTGAGAAAAGAAATTTCTGTTGTGTAAGCCAACTAGTTTATGGTACTTTGTTACAGCAGCCACAGCAAACTAATACAGGCATCAACTCGGAGGTCTGGACTTACAGGAAATAAACACACTTCTTCTTGGCAGGTTGATGGATTCCACATTGTCTGTGCAACTTTATGTTTGAGTTTTGCCTATAATGTTCTGTACACTGCCCCTTGGTTTGGTTCTGTTCCAGATCCCCTTATACTACAAATCTCTCCAGTGGAAAATTTCCGAGCTGCTCAGTCTGTGTGGGGGAGCAAGAATGGAGCTCTTTGTTTAGAATTTGCGTGGTGTACATAAATAACGAGCATATGGGGAATTTTCAAGCCAGAGGCATTTCAGAGTTAGGCAAGGGAAGAGAGACTTCATTTGTTAAAGACATTTCCTGTTAAAATTCATCACAAGCTTCCCTACATCCTCCCTTCCTAGGGTCCTGCCCCCACTCCACAAACCCCAAACATGTAAGAGACTTTCTTTGCAGCGTAGGCCCAACAGGATGTTGAGAGAACAGATAAGAAAAAATAGTACATCAAAACAGATGAGTGGAAAAAGCACTATTTCTTTTTATGCATATAACTTCAGACCTGTAAAAAAGAAATGAGGAAGAGAATTTCTTGTAAGTGAACATGCTGTTAAGTGTGTCTAAATAGTTTGTGGAAAGAATGGCCTTTAGAAAATACCTGGGGTTATTTCCTATTAGGTACAAGGACATGCACTGAAATTCTACCTGAGGCTTTTAAGGAAGACCTCTTGTGCTAGCAGCTTGTCTGTCCCCAAGTAGGACGGGTCAAGTTCAAGGTGTTAAGGGTTGGGTTATTCCAATTCAGTCTACTCCCAAAAGGCTGAGGGGGGCCTGGCCTGGGGGTGGAAGATGCTGGATTCCCTGAAGACAGGGTGCCCCCCACCCCTTACTACTATTTCCTATCAGTAGCCACTGTATTGGCTCTGTAAAAGCCCTTTTATATGAAAATATTTCATTAGCTGCCAGAGAATTGGTGAGGCAAACTGTGAAAAAGGCAGCTCCATTTGCTTGTGTCTGAAAAGGACACTGACGCCTTGTTAATGCAAGCATCCCAGTTTCACACCCCATTAACAGGGTGTCTGTTGGACTTCTTCCTTGCAACTCAAACCACAGCCCTGCAGAAGCTGGCCAGCCTTCCAGTTGCTTCTGCTGCAGATATTGATGGCTTTGTGGTCTGATTTGGTTGAAGTGATTTCAGAAGAGGCATGTCCATATTCAAATGTAATCACAGAAATGTATTACAGTTATCAATATACATTAAGGAAGGGTTGCTTCGTATTTTGATTATGGTGACTTCTGTACAAACCTCTGGAAGACCACTGTGTATAATTGATAATTTGTAGTAATATTAGGAATACAAAAGTAGCAAAATAGTCATGATTCCTACTAATACAGATTTTCCTTAAATGGTATGGTGTGCATGAAAGAATACAGAACATAAAAGGTTAAAACTGAGTAAGGTAGATTTGGGTAAAATTTATTTATTTATTTTTTTTGAGATAGAGCCTCAAGCTGTCACCCTGGATAGAGTGCCGTGGCATCACAGCTCACAGCAATCTCTAATTCCTGGGCTCAGGTGAGTCTCCTGCCTCTGCCTCCCAAGTAGCTGGGACTACAGGCACCCGCCACAATGCCAGGCCATTTTTTGGTTGGAGCCATCATTGTTGTTTGGCGGGCCCAGGCTGGATTCGAACCTACCAGCTCTGGTGTATGTGGCTGGCGCCTTAGCCCGTTGAGCCACAGGCGCCGAGCTGATTTGGGTAAAATTTATTGAAGACCTACATATACAGCGTGCCAGAAAATGAACTACATCACTATGTTCTTTTATCCTTATTTTAGGGGAAGGGGAAGGGGAAGGGTAGGTGGGGGAGAATATTAGATCCATTTGGAGAACTTATTCTGAATCATTATAGAAGAATAATTTATACAAATGTTGTAAAGTCATTTAAGAATTTGAAGGGCAGCAGAAAAGGGGTAATTATGTATCTAAACCTCCACTCCCAAATTCAACATTTTTCTGATTACAAAATGGTCTAATCTCTGAATAACGTTTTCAAGGTCAAGACCCAAACCTGGTCTTTGAAATAATTGGCCTGTTGCCTGGAGTCAGGGGGTTGGCTTTTAGACATAAATACACTAATCAAAAACAGCTTTCAGGAACATTTTCACTCTATCCCAAGCTTACTTCAGTGATTTGTACATCGTATGCCCTGAAGTAAGAGTTTGTGTAGTGCATGAATAGAGGATTTTATATTGAAATGTTTTTTCATAGCAGGCAGTTCCTATACTTCCTTTTCCACTTAAAGATGATGAAGAGAGGCTTGTCTGAATTGCAATAAGAGAAAATAGGTTAGAATTCCTGGCTGCAAGCAGAAAGGAATCTTGGCAAGAGCTTCAAGAAGGTTTGTGAAGTTCTTTCTGGAGGTATCTATGGCAACGGAAAGGTTAAACATACTGCTATGTGGAAGAATGAAATAGACTTTGAAAATCTGTTCCTTACCCAGCTGCTATATATCCTTTCCTTTGCTACCTGCTGGGGGACACAGCCACACCCAGTATGATACCAAATCTCCCCGAATGTTGAGACCCTTATAGTCAAGACAGGGATGGGGAATCTTTTCATGTTGGAAGACTGCATTAATTTAGCTGTAATCAAATAAGGCCTCATTCAAGAAACTTTAATTAGATTTATTTATTTATTTATTTATTTATTTATTTATTTATTTATTTATTTGGTTAAGGCCGATGTTGTTTGGCAGGCCCGGGCTGGATTTGAACCTGCCAGCTCAGGTGTATGTGGCTGGCACCTTAGCCGCTTGAGCCATAGGTGCCATGTCTAATTAGATATAAATAAAAATGTACATAATTTTTAAAAGCCTAATGATAATGTACTTAATTTCAAAAGATGAAGACTATTTGCTAATTCAAAAGTTAACTAACTTTTTTTTTTTTTGTAAAGACTTAGTCTCACTTTATCACCCTTGGCAGAGTACCGTAGCATCACACAGCTCACAGCAACCTCCAGTCCTGGGCTTAGGCGATTCTCTTGCCTCAGCCTCCCAGTAGCTGGGACTACAGGCCCCCACCACAATGCCTGGCTATTTTTTTGTTGCAGTTTGTCTGGGGCTAGGTTTGAACCCACCACCCTTGGTATATGGGGCCAGCACCCTTCTCACTGAGCCACAGGCACCACTCAAAAGTTAACTAATGTTTTAATGACTTCTTGTGTCCACTTTTTGTTGGAAAGCATTTGAATACAATAGAACCTCCAGAGTTGACCACCTCCTACAGTGACCAGCTCCTTAAGTTGACTTAATCTTTATAGGCTGGACAGGCGCCATATGTACATACCAGTGCAGTGGGCCTAGTTCCTGATGTTGAACATCTCCATCTGTTGACCAGTTTGTAATAGGCCCGTCTGTGGTCAATGTAGGAGACTGTACTGTGTTTGGTTGGATCATGGAGGTTCATGTTTTCAATTGATCCTCTAGATGGGTATCAGTCTTTTGTGACCTTAAGGGTGTCTTTTTTGTTTTTTGAGCCAGAGTCTCATTTTGTCACACTTGGTAGACTGCCATGGAGTCACAACTCACAGAAACCTCAAACTCTTGGGCTTAAGCTATTCTCTTGTCTCAGCCTCCCAAATAGCTGGGACTACGGGCACCTGCCACACTGCCCAGCTATTTTTAGAGACAAGGACTTGGTCTGGCTCAGGCTGGTCTCATGAGCTCAGGCAATCTACCCATTTCGGCCTCCAGAGTGGTAGGATTACTGGCATGATCCACCATGCCCAGCCCTTAAGGGTGTCTTAATTTGGATTACATAGGAAAATGTAACAGATTCACAGCAATAAGTGGTTGAGAACAAGAAAGTATTTTGGGGGCATGTCGCCAAAGGCATGAGTATTGTCCTGCATTTTCATACACACTCACACACACACACATTTCTATATACACACACAAACTGCCCAGTCCAGAACCATCCATCCCCCTCTAACTGGCCAGTGCGCCTCAGGAGGAATATTCCTCTGCCTTTATCTCCCCAAGGCTAGGTACCAGGCAACTAGAGACCACCTCTATCATATGGAGCTGCAGTTATTCAGACCAGCCCATCCTAGTTTGCCTTTCCAATGGAAACCCCAATAAAGTCTCTGGCTAACCTTCCATGTGCTTCTGTCTTCACCGTGTCTCCCACACACCCTGTGTGGCTGCCGAGCCTCCTGCCTCTAGGACCTGTGAGTAGTGTGCACCTTGTTTTCCTGAGCCCCTCCTAGGTCTCCTCCCATGGTCACAGCTGACTGAACAGGAAAACACGCACAGCAGTTGACCATTGGCTTGAGGCTCACATTCACTTGGTCAGATCTTTTGGGAGAAGGAGAGCTCAGAGGACTGTGCACTCTCTGTCACTCTTCTGCTTGTCATCTGCTCCCCTCGACCTTATTTTCTATCCATACCATGAGGCGTATGCAATGTGTGTACGAGCTCTTCGCAAAACAGTTTCCAAACTTGGCTCATTAACTACTCTAGCACTTCAGGATAAGGTGTTTTGGGGTGACCAGTTGGGGACTAATTACAAATTGTAGAAGCATTGCTTTCTTCCCACCTAATGAATATTTTACGAGTAATTGGAGCTTGTTGAATTAGTTGGGCCTTACAAAGTCTTCTTCCTCCTATGCTGGGAATGTAGCCAGAGCTGTGCTTTAATAGACATGTGTAAGTGTGCTCATGCTGAGCAAATTCCTGGGCAGAAAGAAAGTGGCAGAGGAGCCTGGAAACAGAGAAAAGCAGGAAGCAGCCCCAGAGGAAGGAGGTATATAAAAGCTTCAGTAGATCCTACAAAAGGAGTGGATACATTTCCCAGGAGAAGGCAATGACGCCGTCTGGGGCTTCCTATATCCTGTTTCTTCTTGTGATTCAACAGAAAGAAATGACTGATGTGAAGGTGGGGGAAGCTGGGGGAAGCCCACCGGTGCCTGGTGTAATGATGCTCCCTGCACTTTTCAAATGTCAGCGGGAGCTGTTCCTCCTGTGTAGTGAAGAACGAGAACTAGTTTCCATATGGTCCAGAGCAGCTGGGATCAGAGATAAGGTGCAGAAGTTTCCTTTTCTGGCTCAGTGGCCTGTGCCTTTTCAGCCAGTCCGGACAACTTGGGAAGGGGACCCCTGGGATAGAAGTGTGACTGCTCTGTCCTCACCCAGAGGGGCAGCTCATGTGGGCAGACTGCATGACTTGTGTCCTTCTTCCTCGTAGGAGAGGAAGACCGGCTAAAGGCCGTCCTGTGTGCTGGAGCAGAGGGAGGGTGCTGTGGAAAGATAGTCTGTGCAGATCCTGCCCATTCAGTGACCCCAGGCCCTTAGGCAAATTCCTCTATCAACGTACCAAGCGGAACTTCAAGTGCTCAGAATGGAGTGGTGAATAGAGGGACTTTGGTTCTCGTGGGAAGATGCTTTAAGGACAGGTAAAGAGAAAACAAAGAATAACAAATTATAAAAAAGAAGATTTCAAAGGAGACACAGGGGTTGAGAGGGTGATGGGGAGAGCCTGAGAAGAGGAACAATTTTGACGAGGCTCCTGTATTCAGGGACACAAACATGTTCACACACGCACGCGTGTTGAGAGAAGCTGGAAAGGATGCAGGGAGGGGCCTCAGAAGGAAGGAAGGAAGGTAGGGGGTGCAGGGAAGTGGATCTGCTTTAGGTGGGTTGGTCAGGGGAGGCCTGCCGGAGACCACAGATGAGCTGATAAACAATGAAAAGGCACTTGCCCTTCAACCTGGGCAGCAGGAAGAGCCCAGGCAAGGGTGTTGAGGAGGAAGGGAGCTGGAGGACAGGAAGGAAGCCCCAGCGAGGCTGGAGCATGGGAAATAAACCATCTGAGCAGGAGGTGAAGCCGGGAGCCTGGTTCGAGTCTGATCACACAGGCCATGCAGGCTCTGATGGGGGCCTTAAGAGTCTCTTAGGTGCAGAGGATGGCATTTTGGTACAATCCAGTTTATTTTAAAAGAAATTCATGCTTGCTGTTATTTCATAAGCTCTTAAAGAGGTATGTGAATAGTACCCCCTTTAGAGAGCTGTGTGAGGATTAAGTGAGATGTGAGTATAAAGAGCTCATCCAAGTGTCCCACACACAGCCAGTTCAGGGCACACCCTCCTCTACTATTAGTGATCTGTGTGCAAAGCTGGCTTTGAAGCCACTGAAGCATCTCATTCTAAAATTCTAAAATTGGCTGTTTTTGCCCTAGCCACTTGGTGTTGCCTTATGGGGACAAGGTGAAGTTAGACCTTATCTGTCTATCTTTGTCTGCCTACCTACCTACCTACGTACCTACATCTCAATCGTTTTATAGTTAATGGAGTAGCAGAGGTAGGAGGAAGATTTTTCTCAAAGCACACATTTGTCTAACAATCAGACAAAAGGACGTCAAGAACCCAATTCTCAGGTCCTTACTGGTTGTAATAATTTTCATTGAGGAGCTATGAAATATCTACCTTGATCATCAAAGTGTTGGAAGGGAACAGCAGAACACTGACCTGGAAGCTAAAATGTTTTAGCTTTCTGGTGAACCTTCAAGGCTGGACATTGTCCTTCACCACTTTTCCATTCACCACCCCCTCTCTGTCCTGGGGGCTGACCTCTCTGGGCCACATGTCCGCTGGAGGATGTGACTAAAGGCAGAAGATGGAAGGGCAGACAGAGGTCACAATGTTTATTCCTTCTGCTCTCTCGCTGGTGGCCCTTTGGAAATGGTCACAGCTCGTATTTGGGTGACCTCCCTCCACACTGCTGCGTCCTCTGGGCCAGGTGACTTCTCTGTCCTCTTATATCTTTGGGCCAGGGGTTGTAGAAATTTCCTGCTGCTGCTAACTCAGTGGTGCTTGCTGGTTTCCCTCAACCCAGCCTGCATCTTCATAAATAGTCTCTTGATTAAACTTCTTCATCAGTCCTTTTTTGTGTGTGCCGTCTGTTTCCTGTTGGGATCTTACCCATATGCTAAGATCAGACGTTTTTGAAATGTTCCCTTGCTCTAGAGTAACAGCTGGTTAAATGTAGGTATATTTTAATAAATGTAGATCATATTGCAATGATTCTAAGATGTAACCCCTCCACACACACATCATTTAGCATCTCTGAAATCAGGATGAGATTTGCAAACAGGAATGTTTTACTCTAGCTACCAGTGGGGTATCTGTCGGTGTTTCCCTGTGCATGTGTGAACTTGGTCATTGATGGTCATAGAGTCCTCATTTTAATTGAGTTAGGTTCATTGTTGGTACTACTTGCTGGTGTTTAATATACTTTCAGTAAGTTTACATTATGATTCAGCTCTAGAATGAAGTCATTGTGTACACAGAGGCACAAAGCAGAGCAGCGAAGCATACTTTTCATGTCAGTGAAGCAAATATCCTTCTTGACACAATGGAGACGATTCCATATTTTTAAGAGCTTTATAGGACTTTGAAAAGAAAGATATCCATGAGGAGTCAGAGCTGTGTTACATGCATAATTGAGATGCGTGCAGAAGGTTTGCCTGCAACAGGACAAGCAATGTGACTAGAGGCAGTAGGAATCGCTAAATCCCTTGGGATATATCAAAGAAATTTCAAAGAAGCAAAGAGTTGGTGCCAGTGATTGGCAGTGTTTCTTTTTTTTTCTTTCCTATCGGTATATAACACAACTGTTGACATCTTAGGTTCAGTGAAACATGGTGTTTCCCAGAAGGCCATTTCCCGGTCTCTGGCCTGTTTATTGACCTCAGTCCTGCCTGTCTGGCAAACTCACAGAGAACAAATAAAGGCACTGAATTGTCTCCAGGAAGGTGGGGAATACGTCTCTCAACTCTCCTTCTTCCAGCCTCTCACCCTATATAATCTGAAGGTTTTGAGTTTGAAACTTGATGAGTTACGGAACTTCTGGGGTGGGAGAGGCCCAGAGGCTCCCAGAAGCCTCCAGAGGCTAAAGGCTCCCTGAGTGGACTGGCATAGAGGAGAAAGCAGACTGATGACTGGGGAATGTTCTCATTGGTTGGTCATTGACCATTTTATCTCCCAGTCTTGATGGAATAACTGAGAATAGGCCTTAAAATATGATGTCAAGGCTCGGCGCCAGCCATGTACGCCTGAGCTGGCAGGTTTGAATCCAGCCCGGGCCCACCAAACAACAATGACGGCTGCAACCAAAAAATGGCCGGGCGTTGTGGTGGGTGCTTGTAGTCCCAGCTACTCGGGAGGCAGAGGCAGGAGACTCGCCTGAGCCCAGGAATTGGAGGTTGCTGTGAGCTGTGATGCCACCGCACTCTATCCAGGGTGACAGCTTGAGGCTCTGTCTCAAAAAAAAAAAAAAATATGATGTCAAAAAAAAAAAAAAATCTGGGAGCAACCAAGCAATGATTCCATAGAGCCAGAACATGTGACCACAGCATTGCGGCTGTGTTCTTCCACGCTCCCAGGGGCAAGGCCACCGGAATTTCATGGCAGGCTGGGGAGGGAGTGACCAGCAAGGCAGCTCCTCAGAGGTAGGCTGCAGGCTCACAGCACTTGATTCAGGAAGAGTTGAAGGTACTTATATACTCCCACTTCCCCAAATGAAAAGAAACATGGTGATTGTGTGTATGTGTTTCAAAGGTAATACCCCTTTTCAGATATGACCTTCCTAGGGGCTCTGTGCTGATGGAGAAGTGGCCGGAATGCGGACTGGATTTGTGAGATAGCTTTAGAACTCTGTCCTCCAAATTATAAAAAAAAAAAGCAGGATAAACTTAAATAAACTTTAAAGTCCGTTAATGGGCCACATGCCTGAAAGTAGGAAACAGAATCAGAGGTGGATGAAGGAACTCTTTGTGGATGGAGGAACAGATTTTGTTTTAAAGATAGTTCAGGTGCGGTGCCAGGCAGCCTCCTTTTGTCCCCAGATCCACCCCTGCCTTCCCTCCCCCATTCTCTCCTTTGCAGTCACCTCCCTCTCTGCTTTGAAAGCTGGAGGGAGCACACAAACGGTTTCATGTCTTCTGGCTTCTGGATGGACTTGTCCCATGCAGGTAGAGTCCCAGCAGGAGATTGGGGAGGAGTGAATGGGGTCAAGTATTTATTCCCTGTCTCCTTGGCACTGCTGTGTCCATCTGCTGAAAGTCGTAGCTCTTCTGAAAGTGCGGTCTCCGGGTATTCTCTCCTTCTAGGGTTGGGTGACTTTCTCTACTCTTTATACCTAGCTGGTAATAGTTTGGCCTTTACACTGCACTATCCCCACGGCTCCTTATAGCCACAGCTTCCCAAGTAAATCCTCCCGAGCGCATCTTATTCCAAGTGTGCCATCTGCTTCCCCATGGAACCCTTGTGATTATGTGCTAGATGCGCCTCCTTCCATGGCAGATGTCATCCTCTATAAGGCTTGAGATCCTGGCATTACTCTGGTTTGGTTCCTTAGCCCTGAATTTCAGGAGGTAAATACTAAGATCTGACAAGAATGATCTAGTTCATTGACCTCTTTTTGGTGTCCAGAGATGTGGGAGAGTTCAGAGCTATGATTTTGGGGAACTTGAAGCTTTAGGTCTGGGACATGGAGTTTGGAAAGTGAGTGTTCTCTTCAGTTTTCATTTGATTATATCATTTAGTGGTGGTCATTTAAGAATAACAAGTAGTAGGTGAGAGTGTCAAGGCCATTTTAGAACAGATTTATTCAGGCAGCAAGAACTGTTCTGGAGGGGAAAGAGAGCTCCTTAGTTGAGTATCGAGGCTAACTGCGCACATCTACTCATCTTTTGAGTGACAGCTGACTGCAAAGCCAAACTTTTCAATCTTCTTTTGTGATTCCAGGAGACAAAACAATCAAGGAGGACTTGGTCCAGTAATAATAGTGATATCTCATATTTGTATAGTGCTTTGTACTTTGGAAAGCAGCTCGACAATCTCACTTGACCCTCACATAAACCCAGTGAGGTGGCTTGGGAGGCATTAGTTTCTTTATTTTAGAGCTGTGAAATCCAAGGAGATATTAAGTGTCTCGCCATGATCTCATAACATGGAAGTGATAGAGTCCAGGTCTCCTGGGTCCTAGTCTAGTATTTTTTATATTAACTGTGTTGTTTTGAGCACTCACATTCTTTTTAAAAGATTTAATGACTTTTTATTTTTTTTTTGAGACAGTGTCTCACTATCTTGCCCTCGGTAGAGTACTGTGGTGTCACAGCTCACAGCAACCTCAAACTCCTGGGCTTAAGCAATTCTCTTGCCTCTGTCTGCCAAGTAGCTGGGACTACAGGTGCCCACCACAATGTCTGGATACTTTTTTTGTAGTTGTCATTGTTATTTCACAGGCCCAGGCTGGGTTCAAACCCACCAGCTCTGGTGTGTGTGGCTGGCGTCCTAGGTGCTGAGCTACAGGCACTGAGCCAATTTAATGAGATTTCTAGTGACGATGTAATATGTGTCCATGGTTTCCAGTTCAAAAAGGTACAAAAGGATAGACAGTGAGAAATGCCTTCTTCCCTCTCGCCTACGCCCTCAGAATCTACTGCCCCTTTTTTGGATATAAGCACCATTTCTTATTTCTCATGTGTTCTTTGGTGATATTCTGTGCATTTACAAAACATAAATGTGTATCTCTCCCCTCCCTGATGGACTTAAAACATAAGGCAGTAGGTACATCTAATCTTTCTGTGTACAATGCGCACTTCCAGGTGAGGGGCATGCCTGTAACTTTGACTCAAACTGTACAAAAACAATTCATGTAACCAAAACATTTGTACTCCTGTAATATTCTGAAATTAAAAGCCCCCAAATATATCTACTCTTTTAGTGATCTAAATGGTATATTTTAGCTTTTTAAACATAAGAGACAATTGCTTTGCACTTCAGATCTTAAAAGGAATTGAGACAAGTGTTTAAAAAAAGTTCTTACTGTGGGATTTTTTTTCCCTAATAATAATAATGGGTAACTGTTATTAAAAGATTTACTGAGTACTTTTTTGTGTATTATTTTCATTACTCTACACAATGCAACTCTAATAATGATACTATTATTGCCCATTTTTACTGTTGAGACAACCAAGTCTCAGAAAGGTTAAGTAATTTACCGAAAAGCACACAAACAGCAAATGTGAGCTGAGTTCAAAGCAAGGCAGCCTTACCCCAAAGGCCACATTCTTAACCACTATATCAATGTGAAGAAGATAATTCATGTGGTTAAATAGCTCCTGGAAATTGTTCGATTAAGGAAGTAGGAATTATGCTTGCCCTTTTCACTTCTGGTTAACTCCTGGTGTTGAAGCTGTCCCTTAATCTTTTGTTCCCTATTTGCAGTCTTTCCCTTCTTCTGCCAAAGATTATGCCCAAGGATCAGGAATTTGCTTTCTGGCCCATAAGGTTACTTCCCATCTTCCTCCACAATTCCTAAACCAGGGCCATATGAGTGTTCTGTCTTGTAAGCATTCAACATTGTTTTCTAGAACATAAAATCATCAAGATGGGACTCAAGAAACATAAGTTGAAGAAAGCCACTTATTTTAACAGAACTTTGGGCCCATCAGCACTTCTGATATTATATGTTATTGTTAGTTGTGCTCTCAAACTCTTGGACGCGCAGAACCAGATTGGTCTTCCCCAATCCACTGCACGTCCGTGCTGACAGTTCTCCCTACCTGAAACCCACAAGCAATCCCACACCTGAAGTGGCCCCAACCTTGGTCAACAAGGTCATGCCCTGGGGTGGCGTGTCACAGTCAAATTGCTATAGGCATTTCTAAGCACTGACTGTCTCTGCAGATCAACAGTTTGGGGCCTAACTGGCAGCAGGGTGAGGACCACACTTTACATAGCTCTGTGTACAGAATGCTGTGAACGGATTAGCTCAGTAAACAAGTGCCCGCTACTTTCCTGGGAGAATAAAACGGATGCTTTCATCTTATTTCTTTATGGATTTGGATGAGAAGATGATCTCAGGTTTGTGGTCTCTCTTTTTACTTTTCTTTTTCTTTGGGATGGACTGGTGGACAAAATTTGATTCAGAACCTACCACATAGGTAATCCTATTACAAAGATGAAATTCAGTTGTCTATGTGTTGGACCACACAGTTTTCACCCTTATGTGCTGCCATGCCAGGAAAAAGTACATATGTGGCAGCTGAGGGGGACCAAATAGACACGTCCAAAGGAGAAGCCTGGAAGTCGGCACACCAAAGAGAGCCCCCGGGTCATCATGCCTCTGAGAGCTGCCACTTGTGACCCCTCCCAAATTGCCCTGCTGCCAGCCCCCTAGGACAGAACTTGTCTTTAGCTGATGATCTGAATTGCAGTTCCTGAGTCCTTAGCCTCTAGGTTATTCCATTAAAAAAGTGAAACCTTCAACTGATTTTTGTTTCCTCTTGAGTCAGTGAAAGAAATTCCACAAATATTGTTGATCATTTCTGAGCATTATTAACTAATCCATGGATGACAGAGACTTTTTTTTGCTCTGTAGGGAAGAAAGACTTCATAATATTTTATCATAAGCCTAGACCACTTAGGCAGTGCCAAAGATTCGGAGACCCAGCTACTGCTGCTGTGGGTGTTGCTGCACATCATTGCAAACGTTCTTCTCCCTTATCAGCAAAGAGACCACATTGGGCTCCCCATTCATTTTGTATGACCCACAAATATAGCCACACTCTTTCATTTATGTCTTGTCTCTGGAGCTTTCATGCTACAGTGGTAGAATATGTGATCTTGTGGGCTTGCAAAGGTGAAAAGACATATTTGCTGGCTCTTTACAGAAAAATTTTCCTGACCCCTTTTTAGACTATAAACTCCCATAAGGGCAGAGGACATGTCTATTTTATTCATTAGAGCGCATAATACATGCTGAATAAATATTAATTGGATGAGTAATGATTTCAAGTTGGCCAATTTTATTTGTCTATACCTCTTTAAAATGTGGCAATAGCCTTTAGTCCAGGCATATTCCTAGATTTTTGATGATTGGCTTAAACAAGTAGTTGCACAAGGTGAGTGATGATGCTCAGGCATCCATTGTTGCTAATGTTGCTGAGATGTGGTGGATCAGGGAGTTGGTGGCAGCCATGGGGTGGGCATGAGCAGCACTGTGAACATTATGTACATATGGCAATCAGCCAAAGACAAGAGAATGAATGCCTTTTGTCCTTTATTGTAAAAAGTATCGTATGTTATAACTTTAATAGAAATGTTTTAGTTGAAGTAGAGGTGTTTTAATGAAAGGAAAAGGAAAGAAATTTTTTTTTTATCTGAATATTTAAAATTCTATTCCATTAGTTCTTCTCTGTTCCCCTTGCTTTGAGACGCTGAAATCCCCAGTAACATCCTCAGGCTACAAAAAGTATCTTTTATTGGAAAATAAGGTCTCCCTTGGCCAAATACATGAAAGTCTTTTGGGTCAAACTAATAATTTTTCTCTCTTTTTCTCTTTATTTTTTTTTTAACAGCGATGGTGTCTATTCAGTTTGGCTTAGATTGATCTTCTAGGATTAGATAGACTGTAATAGTATACCTGTGTATTTGATTTGCATTTTATCAATTAGAATTAAGTGAGCTGCAAATAACACAATATCTTTATTCAAGTTGTGCCATTCAATAAAGGAAGACATCTCACAAATAGGTGAATTGGTTCTAGGTATGGAACATTTTTATTTAACAAAATATATCTATTACGAGCCTGGCATTGTTTTAAGTGCCAAACATGTGACAATGAATCAAACTGATGAAAATCCCTACTGTCCCAGAGATTACCTTCTAGTGGGGTGAGGGAGATCATTTTAGGGCTTTACTGGGCCATTCCAAGGCTTGGGGTTTATTCTGAGTGGATCCGGGCGCCATTGAAGGGCTTTGGGCAGATAACATGAGCTGACTTAGGTTTTAAAAGGACCCCACTGGCTGCGGTGCTGAGGAGAGTTTCTAGGGACAGGGAAGAAGCAGAGGGATTCATTGGATGGCTGCTGCGTTGTTGCAGGTGACAGACCATGATGACAAGGGCTTGGGTCTGGGTGGGTGAGGTGGGGATCCACAAGCTTCAGGATTAAAATGCTGTGATACTTCAAGGGCAATAGATGGCCCTCCTATTTGGGGGGTTCTGAAATGGGCCTGGAAGAAATATTTGGCAACCAAAATCTTTGTAGACATGGAAAGGTTTTCACTAAAACGATAATAGGAAAGAAGTATGGAGACTCCTCAAGGAACTAAAAGTAGACCTTCTATGTGATCCTGCAATCCTGTTACTAATTGTCTACCCAGAAGAAAAAAAAGTCATTCCACTATAAGGACATTTGCACTAGAATGTTTATCACAGCTCAATTCATAATCGTCAAGATGTGGAAACAACTGTCATGAATGAATTAGTAAACTGTGGTATATGAACACCATACAATATTATACAGACATAAAAATGGAGACTTTACATCTTTTGTCTTAACCTGGATGGAGATAAAGAACATTCTACTTAGTAAAGTATCACAAGAATGGAAAAGCAAGTGTTCAATGCATTTTATATTCTGAAGGTTAAAATTTCCATAACACAGAAATAATTTGGAGGTAACATCACTTAACTGTGATTAGAGAAGGGAAAAATTTTCAGGCTCTCTATAGGAGGCAAATCTTATTTTTATCATTTTGCCTTGGTTCATTTTTATTGCCATATGCACAGCTCCAGGGAAAGGTTTTCTTTTTGGACATTTGAACTTCTAGGACACATCCTAGTTAGCATAAATAACTTTGGTTGTTAGAAGCACCTCTGGGGCTAAGTGTTACTGAGAATTTGAATATGTCCTCCAGTTTGGAAGAGAGGCCAATCATAAAGACATGAGTGCTGTTGTCTTGGGACCTCATTTGCAACACTTTCTAGCATGCCTGCTGTTCGGACAGGGTTCATGTGCCAAGGTGTAGGATGAAAGATAACCAGACCCAAAATAAACCAGGCAGTAGGACAAGTTGTGAATTTTAATGTGTATTAAAAATGTTAGCCCTTCCTGGGGCTGCATTTCAAAGAGAAGTATAAAGCTAAATGCAGGTATTTGAAGGTCTGTTTTACTGGGAGATGTACGTGTAATGAAGGCGGACAGCAGCTGTGCTGGGCAGCCGCTAGAGACTCATCATGAGTTTATTTCTAAATTTGTGGAATACAGGGCTTAAGAGCATGGACTCTAAAGCTAAGCTACTTGCATTTGACTCTGACACTAACTAGCTGAGTGACTTTGGGCATTTGCCTCAGCTTCTTCTTCTATAAATTATAGGGATAGTAATAGAATTTATCTCATGCAGTTGTTATGAAGATTATTCTTTGGCAGACTGGGTAGATGAAGAATTGCTTAGGATTATAACATGGCAAATGGTGTTTGGCTAAACCAATAGTCATTCTCAATCCCTTTTCTCAAGCTTTTCATTATAGAGAACAGAAAAACTAACATTTGCTTATTTGTTTGCCTTTGCAGCTAGCAATGGCCATTTACATACTTTCAAACAATTAAAAATAAGTGAAAGTCTGTAGGACAATTTTTAAGAACGTTTTTGTTCTCCCCACAAAAGGGATTGCAATTTGTACTGCTTGCCCATCTTGTTGCTTTGAACATGATGTGATGTCTGGAACTATGGTAGGCATGTATCTGTCATGAGGTGATGAGCAAAGGAGAAGCCAAGATACCCTCAGAGAAGCCAGCCTGATCATGCATAAGCTTCCCAGCCAGTGCCAGCCCCTGTACACCGCCAGACATCCTGCTCGTAAGCCTCAGCAGGCCAAGCTATTACAGGTCAAGCTATCTGTTCTTATAGCTGAAAATATTTCTAACTGAGTACACGGCAGATGCTCCAGAGTTATTCTTTTTGTCCTACTTATGGGTTTCTCAAAATGTAGTTTTTAGAATACTTGTATTAAAATCAGTTTGGGACTCTGTGTAGAGACTCATTGTCTCTGGGAGTGGGATCTTTGAATTTGTATGTTAAATGAGCCCCCACAGTGGATCTGATGCATTAAATGTAAGAAACTTTAATAAGGTGTTGACTTCTTGAATTCATGTTATTTGGATAATCATTAAGCATTTAATAAGTGCTGGGCACGGCATTAGGCACTGTGGGTACAAAGATGGATAAAACCACTTTGCCCTTGAAGGGCTTATATTCTGGTGGCAACTTCAGTACAAGGTAATAATTGATTAAAAAAAAAAATGGATAGCAAAGCAATAGGCCAGTCTGGGAGATCAAGAAATTTTACATGGGCTGGGTGCAATGGCTCACGCCTGTAATCCTAGCACTCTGGGAGGCCCAGGTGGGTCGATTGCCTGAGCTCACGAGTTTGAGACCAGTCTGAGCAAGAGTGAGACCCCCATCTCTACAAAATAACCAGGTGTTGTGGTGGGCGTCTGTAGTCCCAGCTCCTTGGGAGGCTGAGGCAAGAGGACCGCCTGAACCCAGGAGTTTGAATTTGCTGTGAGCTGTGACATCACAGCACTGTACTGAGGGTGACAAAGTGAGACTCTGTCTCAAAAAAAAAGGAAGAAAGAAAGAAAAAAAAGAAAAGAAAAGAAACTCTACTTGGACGGACAAAAGGCTATTTCAGTTCTTCAGTTTCCATCCAATAGATGTTTTCATCTTGCTAATTTGACTCTGTGGATGTTCCCTTAACATTTTAAATGCAATTGTCACAACTTTGAAAATATTTCATAACAGTATGTTTTTATGGAGTTAATTCAATAAAGCTAGTTTAATGCCTTAATAAACTTTATCTTCAGGACAGTTAAAATTGTCCATTATTTTCCATTTTCATTATGATTTTACTCAAATTATTTTCCTCCAGAGCTATTCTTTTTCATGGAAAATTCACAAGGACAATTTACCAGTTTACAGTTGTTGTATTGTTTTATTTTAAGGTCACTGTGACAAACCAGCCTGATTTACCCAATTAAAATGTTATAGATCCAAATTTAGTAAAGAAGGATTTATTGTTAGTTCTTTTACCACGTAGAATTTTATTTGTGGCTAGTTTCATATGCTTTTGATTAATTTTTCCTCAGGTCATTTTTTAGCCTTTTTTTTTTTGCTGGGGCCGGGTTTGAACCTGCCACTTCCAGCATATGGGGTCAGCACCCAACTCCTTGAGCCACAGGTGCCACCCCATTTTTTAGTTTTTGACAAAATGTGATTCTTCAGTCAAGTTTTAAAAAGTCTGTTTAATGGCTTGGCGCCTGTGGCTCAACGGGCTAAGGCACCAGCCATGTACACCTGAGCTGGCGGGTTCGAATCCAGCCGGGCCCGCCAAACAACAATGACTGCTGCAACCAAAAATGGCCGGGTGTTGTGGTGGGCACCTGTAGTCCCAGCTACTTGGGAGGCTGAGGCAAGAGACTCGCTTGAGCCCAGGAATCGGAAGTTGTTATGAGCTGTGATGCCATGGCACTCTATCCAGGGTGACAGCTTGAGGCGCTGTCTCAAAAAAATAAAGAAAGAAAGAAAGAAAGAAAAAAATAAAAATAAAATTAAAAAATCTGTTTAAAATTTTACATTGTTAGTTTGCCAATTATTTTGAGTTGATTATTTCTACTAGTAATATTTCAAATTTAATAAAAGAGTTTATATATATCTTTTTTCTTCGTTAATCCATGAGAAAATTGGAGCAAATGCTTCTCTACTGTTCCAAGGCAGACCTGTTAGCAGGGTTGGCCTGTTGTCTGGAGAATCCAGTTATCCTGTTTGTCTTAGATGACTTTCCATGCTGGGTGCCACAACTCCAGCCTTGGTGGAGTGAGAGAAAGCAGCGATGACACAATGGTTAAAGCAGGTACAAGAAGGGGGTTCAGGTGGAGAGAGTGGCTGTGTGTGTGGTTCAAGTCCCTGTGTGTGTGGTTCAAGGGGTTGGGCAGTGGTTACGGAAGTCAGTTCGCTGTCACATTGTAGGTACATTGAGAGCATGTGCAGAGAATAAGAATTGTCCTCATAAGAAGCCCACCTGAGAGGGAGGACAAATATAGATGGGAGCTGGAGATTTGGAGATTTTTAGGGTGGTACAGATTTGATGTGGTTTTAGGCTAGAGGTGGGAAAGCAGCAGTTGGCAGGAAAAGCCTGAGACGCAGGAAAAGGGGATTATTGACAGAACAGGGGCAATGAAGGACAGGAGTGGGGCACAGGTGGAGAGCTGGCTTTGAGCCGGAGGAGTGGAGATAAAAATCAATGCAGGTATAGGTAAAACATTCTTAATTTTCTCATGGAAGCAGGACGGAAAATGGTCTTCTGTGTGGGCAAGGGTGGTTGAGGCTGGGCTAGTTGTGAGCTTGGCAGCTCTTGCTTTTGATTTGCCCTGCAGGCTTTCCCACCTCCCTTCTGGTGATGCCTTCCTCTTTTGTTTGGGGAGCTCTCCCCTGCGGATCACAGGATTTGGCATATGGCCCAGACAGGGTATTTACTAAGTGAGGGACGCCTACTGTAAGGGTATGTGAGTGGAGTCAGAAGGTCAGTTTGGTTCCTATTACACTTTAAATGTCTATCTCATATCCAAAAAGAGGTGCTAAGTAGGCATTTGGATATACAGGGTCAGAGGTCAAGGGAAAGGTTAGACGTCATCTGAGTGGATGACATGTCCTGACCCAGAACTGGGTGAGATCACCTAAGTTGGAGAGGGCCCAACAGCAAGTGCTGGGACCTCACTTAGCACCAGACACGAGGGAGGGGAGAAAAGTTTCTGAGCTAGGAATAAGCCTGGGGAGCACGGATTTCATGGAAGGCAGGGGCAGATAGGAAAGGAAGGAGGAGGGACTGGCTGTGCAAATGATAGTGGGGTAAGTGAGGCGAGGATGTGCTGAGGGCGGTTTGCAGGGCAGGGCAGAGCTTCCACAGAGGTGGGGGTGAAAATCCTCATGGAAGTGGGTTGGAAGAGAGAGAGTGCGGGTTGAAGACAGGAAGTAAAACTTCTCAGGAGTTTTGCTCTTAAGGCGAGCCGAGAAATGGAACAGTAGCTGGAGGAGGAAGGCGGGGTGAGGGACAGGTTTTACTTGTTTTTGTTTTGTTTGACTTTTTATTAAGGAGACATGGCAGCCTTCACAGATGCTGGTGGGAATGACCCCATGGAAAGGGGAAAATTGAAGGTGTGTAGACAGAGTAACTGTAATGGTAAAGACCTTGAGGAGGTAAGAGAGGACGGGGTCAGTCTCAGTGAAGGGTGTGGGCTGAGGTAGGATTAGGCAAGCGTCTTTTGTCATTGGGTCAGTCAGAGTGTGGTACTCTGACAAGATAACGGGGCAGTTTTCGAGTATTGCTTTTAGTTGCTTAGTAAGATAAGAAAGTGTCATTGACTGGGGCATGAGTTGTGGTGGCTTCCTAGGGGAAGGTAGGCAGTTAGTTTGTATTAATTAACATAATGTGAGGAGTGTGAATTGACCATTGCATTTGGAAAGGTGAAGGTCAGTGCGCAGGATAAGGTGGGTAGTGCTGAGGCTGGGAAGGAACCGTCCCCAAAGCAGGCGTTCTGTGCATCTCTCTAATAGGCAGAGGGCAGGACTGAGACTGGAGGAGGAGTGACGGTGGCCACAGCAGGAGGAGGTAACTGATGGGTTGGGGGCAGGGAGTTCTTATCCTGCTCTGGGTCCTAAGTTGTGCCATGTCATCCTGGTCCTTTGCCTACTTGCTCTAAAAGAAGCCTGACTCTGGAAGGGGAAACTAGGACTGACTCCCAGAAGGAAGCTAAGGCAGCACTGGAGAAAGATTTACAGGGGAATCTCTTGAATTGCTACATCCAGCAGGCCATCCCGTTATCATCTCCTGTGTTTCATGTGATGGAAATAAAGATTGCCCAAAAGAGAACAAGCAAAGGCTGTTTAGTCAGTGCTTGCAAAGGACTCAGCCAGCATCACTTGAGCTGGGCAGAGACTCACTGGCAGAGGGTGGGAAAGTTTTACAGCAGAAAACTGGAAAGGCTCAGGTATGCCTAGTTGGAGGTTAGAGCATGGGGAAACTGGAGGCCGGCTACCTACAAGTGGGGTATCCTATGAGGTTGGCTAGAGGAACATAGTTGTTTTTTTTTTCTAGTTGGTTCTAAGTTTGAAGGAGGGTAAAAAATTTAGGGGACCTGGAAATTAGTAACCAAGTCTTGAGTGTTTTGGGCTGATTGCTGTAGAGTCGTGGTTTGGCTTCCTAGGATAGTTACTGCAGCAGTTGTAAATCAGACTTTATGTTTTAAAATTATTTTTTAAATGTCAGAATATTACAGAGGTACACACATTTTTGTTACATAGGTTGCTTTCATGTATTTTTAGTCAGTTATATAATTGTGCCCCTCACCCACACAGTGTGCAGTATACTCCCACCCAATGGTCATGCAACATACCCACTGGGTGGGAATTTACCCATCTCGTCTCCCCACTTCCACCCTCTTGAATTTCACTGAGTTTTGCTTCCATTTGAACTCAAAAGTGCTGATCAACTAGTTCCAGTGTAGTATTGAGTATATGTAGTGTTTGTTTTTCCATTTTTGTTTTTGTGGTTTTTAATATTAAATCATAGCTGTGTACATTAATGCAATCATGGGGTACAATGTGCTGGTTTTATATGCCATTTGAAATATTTTCATCAAACTGGTTAACATAGCCTTCACCACATTTTCTTAGTTACTGTGTTAAGACATTTGTATTCTACAGTTAATAAATTTAAGATGTACCCTTGTAAAATGCAGTATAGGTGTGGTCCCACCAATTACCCTCCCTCTACCCACCCTTCCCCCTCCCTGCCCCTCCCTCTCCTCTTTCCCCTTCTTCTTGGTCTATATTTGGGTTATGGCTTTCATATGAAAGCTATAAATTGGTTTCATAGTGGGGCTGAGTACATTGGATACTTTTTCTTCCATTCTTGAGATACTTTGCTAAGAAGAATATGTTCTAGCTCTATCCATGTAAGAGGTAAAGTCTCCATCTTTTTAAAGGTTGCATAATATTCCCTGGTGTACATATACCACAATTTATTAATCCATTCATGGGTCAATGGGCACTTGGGCTTTTTCCATGACTTATCAATTATGAATTCGGCTGCAATAAATATTCTGGTGCAAATTATTTGTTATAATGTGATTTTTGGTCTTCTGGATATATATCTAGTAGAGGAATTGAAGGATCAAATGGCAGGTCTATTTTAATATCCCTAAGTGATCTCCAAACATCTTTCCAAAGGGAATGTATTAGTTTGTATTCCCACCAGCAGTGCAGAAGTGTTCCCTTTTTGCCACATCCACACAAACATCTCTGGTTTTGGGATTTTGTGATGTGGGCTAGTCTTACCAGGGTTAGATGATATTTCTTTTTTATTTATTTATTTATTTATTTTTTGAGACAGAGCCTCAAGCTGTCGCCCTGGGTAGAGTGCTGTGGCATCACAGCTCACAGCAACCTCCAATTCCTGGGCTCAAGCGAGTCTCTTGCCTCTGCCTCCCAAGTAGCTGGGACTAGAGGCGCCCGCCACAA